>ML789221.1:147337-186339 GCA_009831015.1 Picea engelmannii | reverse complement strand
CCCCTCGCGTCACTTCACCACAAGGGGGGTCCGAGCAAGCGGTTTGCTTGAGGACGGGTGTCACCACATGGAGAACACGGACCTCCCCCTCCCGGTACCATTTACCACTTCATTGGGGGTCTGATATACCACTTTACCCCTCCAAAACTGCCCTCCCAAAAAATTAAAACCGTTTTTTTTCGCCAGTTTGACCAGTCCGTTTTCGAGAGAGATTCCGGAAAAACAGGGATGAATTTCAAAATCCGAGAGAGGTTTTTGTTCATCGAGGGCTGAAGAACAAAAATCTCTCCCAGAATTTACACAGGTGTCAGAATATGGGATAATCGAAGCCATCTTTGAGCCCTATTTTTGAAGCTTCTATTTTTTCCTGTTTCGGTCATGATTTTGCGGGAGCTGTTTCGGTGAGCTGGAGATGAAAGTAGAGAAAACGAAGGAGGATTTTACTCCAAACAAACTCATATACAATAATTATTTCAGTTTATACATAGGTGTCACCATCGAGGAGAAAAAAATGTCCGAGTGTACCCCTATTCTCAGCAGATTCAGCCTAGATTTCAATTCAGATCTTTCAGGGATTTACTTGCTATTTTCGGCCAGGATGATCGAATTTGATCTCCTGAGCCTAAGGATTGTATTGGTTATTTATATCTATGTTTATAATATACTAAAGAGGGGAGTAGAATTAAAAAGGGCAGCAGTACCAGTGCTAGGATGTAAGCTCACAGTGAGCATGTTATTGATCTCTGGGCAATAAAAACTGTGGGATTCTTGTGTTAAACACCCTGGTGATGTGTAATTTCTTTATGTAAGTGTTTTCCCTATTTCCACCATCACTTTTCTTTCTGAATTATGCAATAGACAAAAGAAGAGCAAAATTTGTTGGAATATACGCTATGTTTCTTGACTTTGGATAATTTAAATGTTTTCCTCTTATAGACAGGTGGGAAATTCTTAATTGCTTCCCATCTGAATATTGATTTGTTTGATATCTCTTATTCTGCTTTCCATTCAAATCCTAGAGATCCAGTGTTTTAGCTACCTTTCCCTGCAGTTTCATCTTATATAAAAGGATTTGAATAGTTTTTTGTGGTGACTCCATTGCCCATGGTCTCCCTTCTCGGTCCTTACTCCATTTATCACAATTAAAACCATGTAATCTTATAACTAGCCTAAGATCCATACTCAAAATCTAATAGAGAGATCCCTCTCTGAGTCTTGGAGGGCTAGATCCTCGACTCCAAGTGGTTTTGTGGTTAGCTCTGTCAATTTCTCCTTGAGCCTGATAAATTACGGAGTTCTAACACACCCAAAACCCTTATTTTCTTCTCAAAAGAATCCCGCCAACATACACACACAGGAAGCTCCTAAGCCAGACTATAATGTAGTGGAGGACTTGAAGAAGATGAAGGCTAATGTGTCTATCATGGACATGTGTAGGATTCCCCAACAAAAATATTTTCTGTTACAGGCCTTAAAATCAATAGAAGCCCCTATGGAAAGCATTGACCTAGGTGAGGTCCCATCCCCCACAGATTTAAAAAATAAATCAAGTGTGAATGCTTTCTCTTTATATAAAAGAGGAAATCATTTTGTTCCTCCTTTCCTTTTAACGTTTGAAGTCTTTAATAGAAACCTGCATAATTTCCTAGTCGATTCAGGGGCATCCTCCAACGTCATGCCATTGTCAATCTGCAAGACATTGAATGCAATCCTGCTCAAAAGTGATAAACATGTTATACAACTAGATAGGAATCAGGTGAAGGTTATTGGGGAACTTAAATATGTCATGATCAGAATGGCTACACACCCAAAATTTGTTCAAGTAATTGGCATAATCGTAGTAGACATCCCAGAGGCCTATGGACTGTTAGTTAGTCGAGATTGGTCTGAGAAATTAAATGGATACTTTAGTACAGACTGAGATCACCTCTTGTTACCATTAAAAGGACATACACACATGATTAGGATCGATAGGGAAAGATATCTCAAACACATTGTTACCAATTTAGAAACTCTCAATGAACCCTTGTCGGCAGATTTCCCTGTGTTAGGAAACTACTCCTGCGATTCTAATTTCGGCAATTTCTCCCATCTCTCGTCTGATGTACCTCTCACTCAAAACTCTGAAATGACCTTTCAAGTAAATATACTGGAAGCTACAGAAGAAAGCATCTTTTGTCAAGATCCTCTGTCAGAAGCAGTAGACAAGGAAGATGAAGGTGAGAAAATAACTAGACATGAAGAAGTTACTAATTTTTCCTCACAAGTTTGGATGATGTACTTTGATGGGTCTAAATCGCAAGAAGGGTCGGGAGTAGGATGTATTCTCGTTGACCCAAAGGGGAAGCAAAACTTCTTATCCCGTAGATTAGAATTTGAATGCACCAATAACATTGTTGAATATGAAGCTCTAGTTCAGGGATTGAAGAAAGCCATAGACTTAAACATTAAGGAATTAAAAGTTTTTGGAGACTCTGAAATTATCCTTAGCCAAGTAAAGAATACTATCCATTGCATTTCACCTCACTTGAGAAATTACCAGCAAGAGGTACACAAGATAATAGACAATTTTGAGGCCTTCAACATTACTGTTGTTCCCAGGACAAAAAATACTCTTGCTGATTCCTTAGCCACCGCAGCCTCAAGACTAGCTCCTTTAGAAGATTATGAAGCCTCTAAGTTCACAGTGGAACTGCTCTACAAGTCATCGGTGCCTAAACAACATTTCTAACTAGAAAGTCTTTGAACGGGATGAATAGATTGTATATTTCCTAACTAACCAGAAGAATTTTAAGGATTTGGCCATTGACGACGAAATATTCCAAGAACTACTCTCATAATCAAATCTCCACGAACAGAAGAAGGGAACAGATCAGTCTAATAATAAACAAAAGTTTCGCACGATACCGAAGGGGTGGCCAATTTGGAGAACCTTTTCGACCTAAGGGAAAGATTTAGAGGGTCAAAGAATGCAAAAATAGGGAGCTCATTTCCTATATACGAGACTATAAACCTAGGAACCCCTGAAAACCCCAAGAATGTAAATCTAGGTAAAACAGTGTCCAAAGAAGACAGAAAAGCTTATCTCAAACTTTTTAAAGAATATCAAGATGTATTTGCATGGTCCTACTGAGAATTAAAAACTTATGACACTCGCATTATCCAACACACAATCCAATTAAAATCTGGAGTAAAACCCTTCCAACAAAAACTTAGGAAGTATCACCCATCTCTAGAACCTTTGATGTATCAAGAGCTGAAGAAAATGTTAGATACTAATATTATCTTTCAGGTTAGACACTCTGCCTAGGTAGCCAATTTGGTACATGTCAGGAAAAAATCTAGGGAGATCCTCCTGTGTGTGGATTTCAGAAACCTTAAGAGAGCATTAGAAAAAGATAACTACCCAGTCCCACCCATGGAACAACTCCTACAAACAGTATCCAGCTCTGAAATTTTTTCCCTCCTAGACGGTTTCTCAGGATATAATTGTTGATATTATGGTATTTGCGGTAGGTATTAACCTCCACGTGTAACCGTAACAAGAATAGAATATTCTGGGAAGCAAGAAGAAACCCTAAAGCATTGGACATAACCCTAGAAGACAAGTCGGCTAAAGGAAATATTTAATATTGAGTTTTTAGCCTCCAGAATGAGAAGTCGGCCCAGACATCTAAGGAGGGATAGTATAAATACAGGACGCCAAATCTCATTTGACACACACAACTCGCAACTGTAGAAATGTAAGAGTGCGCACTGCAAAAATTGAGTAAGTGCGCAAGTCTAGAGAGTAGTTAAAGCTGCAGCTACTGCAACTTGTATTCTCGGTTTAGGCTTGGACTTTCTATTGGTTATGGTTTGGACTTTCTGCCTTGTGTGCCAGCTCTGGAGATAGGTACGCTACATTGATTGGCTATTAGGCCTAGGGTTTGCTTCCGGAATTATTCTCTGTCAAGGTTAAGGTGCTCGGGGGTGGCTTCGGCCTATGGTCGGGTGACAATATTGCTATATTGTCTATGGTTAAACAAGAACACATGTTATTTCTAATAGGTTATGGGCCCACACTATCTTTGGATAGTCTAACCACTGGAAGATAGATTGGGAGGATTTGTTCAGTGACAGTTGCAGTTGCAGTCAATTTTTGCTGCAGCAATGAAACCCTAACCCTCTTGTTGAGGCACCTTAAGTGAAGAGATTGACCTAATTTTTGGATATCCTAGTGCACCCTAACCCGATGCACCTCTTGGTACTCTCAGCAAGCTAAGACGCCAAGTTTGAGTTTTTGGTCAAAGTCAAAGGTTGACCAAGTCAAAGCAGTCATGACTTACTCTATAAAGTCAGAAAACAAGTTAGAAGGGGCTTCTAACTTCAGAGCATGGAAGACAGGGATTGACCTCATCCTTTCCAAGAATAAAGTGTTGGATATTGTGAAAGGAAATATTGTGGAACCACAATTTGAAGAAGGAAAAGAGAAGGAACCTCAAAATGTTGCAATTATAGAGAAGTTCAAGGACAATGAAATCAATTCCATGAGTATCATAATGGACTCTGTAAAATACAACTTGATACCCTACATCTCTCATCTTGACTCATCTAAGAATATGTACGATGCACTAACTAATCTATTCTAAGTCAGAAACATTGGACAAGTAATGAGTCTGAAGAATGAGCTTCGTGACATGAAAATGAATGATGATGACATCATAACATCATACTTTGTGAGAATCTCTCAATTAAGAGATCAACTACAAGCTATTGAAAAAATCATTTCAGAGAAGGAACTAATAAATATAGTACTCAATGGTCTTCCCAAGACATGGGATGCATTTTCCGCAAGCATGAACACAAGGAAGGAGTATCCCACATTTGAAGAACTTTAGACTTGTTTTGCACAAGAAGAATCAAGGATTAACACAAAAGAGAAATCCCAAAATAAATACGATGATCAAGCTTTCACACCAAAGTTCAAGAATTTCAGGAATAAGAAGAAGTTTGGATCAAGGAAGAAACCAAATCAAGAAAAGGATATGTCAAAAATGCAATGCTTCAACTGTCAAAAATATGGTCACTACAGGAACCACTATCCTGAGTTAAAGAAAAGGAAGGAAACAAACGAAGCAATAGTTGTCGAAGAAAGGGAACCCTCAAAGAAAGTCAAGCAAGATAAAACAAACTTCTTCTTCTTCTAAGACAAGCTAACAATATTCTTCAAAACCCTTGTATATATCATGTTTACATAGTTCATCTATATATCATGTATATCTATTTCTTAGAATAAAATATGTTCAAGGGAAACAATGCCTATGGAAGAATAAAAGGATAAGGATTGTTATTACAATGACTACCAGCTTGGTTTGAACCCAATAGAAGTAATCAAACAAAAGAAATGGAAGTGATTATGAAGAACAATATATGTAAGAAATTGTGAAAAATGATTATGAATGGAAGCATTGCGAGATTAAGAACTAGAGGCTCTTCCAGAAGGAGGAGAAGACTATGATAACAACTTGTTCCCGCAAACCAGATATACCTCTATCTAAGCTATTATATCTCTTGCAGTATCCATGGATTGAAGTTTACATCAATTGGTTGTAAAAGACTGCTCTCCCAATAAAGCATTTGAGGAAGAAGCTTATGTAAAACAATCTCAAGGTCTTGAAGTATACCAGAAAGAGACCCATGTATGCAAATATAAGAAGACCTTGTATGGATTCAAACAACTTGATGCAGAGTATCTCATATACAACAGAAGCGTGGTGAAAACTTTCTATGACAAAGATAAAATATCAAAATAATTACTCAGAAGTCTGGGATGATGGATTGCTAATTCATGGAAAAATCTCATGATGACAGAAGTAGTGCTACTTGGATATGTTTTAGTTTGAGCCTTGCCACAATGTCATGAGCTAGCAGGAAACAGAAGTGTTGAATTCAACCATGATATATTGTAATGATCAGAGCTATATGTAGCCTTCAGATAAAAACAGTGTTCCATGACAGACCGAAGTACATTGAGATCAAGCATTACATTCTTCATGATGAAGTCCAGAAAAGAGAAGTGGTTATCCAATATATCTCCACAGATGAGCAGATAACAGATAATTTGGTAAAGCCTCTGTCCAAGATGAAAAAGTTGTGTACTTAAGAAATGAGTTGGGGCTCGTGGAGACGAATTCCTTATTGAAAAAGGAAGAGATTACTCCCAGGTTGGGAGGGAGCACTGATGTGTTATTGAAATAAGGACAGTCATTTTTCAGTTTGGAAAATGGTCCAGGATGAGCAGTTCCTTTCCAGTTCGGAAAGTGGTTTGAGATTTCTGATGGATAGGCATTTTCTAGTTTGAAAAATGGTCGAGATCGAACAATCAATTTCGTAATGAAAATGGTTATGTTGGCCCTTGATCAAGTTTTGAGGAAACATTGGTCATGTTTGACCATTTTTGGGACTTCGATAGGCTAGTCGAAGATGGAGCGCCCAGGCGGAGCTGAGATCGCGAGATCTCACTTGTTTTGCGGGCTTTTTGGGGTTATTAGGGTTTATGTAACAGGTATGGAATGTTGACCCATGGGTTTACCCATGTATAGGCCTTTTTGTAATGTATAAATAAGTATATAGGACTTAGAGCAAAGTCTGTCTAAGTAGGCTTCGTGCAAGAATATGTAGAGATTGCTAAGTGCGAAGAAACGTTGTTGGCTTTTGTGCATACTTTGTGTTGAGACTTGCAGAGCTAAGTGCAAGTGATTGTAAGAGGCTTTGTGCAGATAGATTGTGTAAGGCTTTGTGCCTTGACCTAATTCGAGGAAGGAGGTTCTGGCGAGGTGCACACAGATCTCCTGTCTTTTGCGGAATGGCTATGTGGCTTTGTGCATAGGAGCAGAAGAATTTATAAATCTTGAAGACTAATAAATAAGAAGAAGAGTTGGTGGACATAGCCCAACACTGGGGTGAACCATGTATATCTTGTGTTGATGTGCTTTGTGCAATGTTGTTCATGTTGTTTATGTATTTATCTGTTTAGTGCCCTGATCTTGATGTATGATAAATAGATCTATGGATGCTTACTGCTTATGTATGATGAATGCTAGATCTAAGTTGATGCTATGTGCTAAATGGTTGGATGTTCTTAATCTTGATTATTACTACGTTGATCTGTAATAAGGGTTTAACCTGCGATGTGAATGAGGTTTAAGAACTGATGCATGTTATTTGCTAAGTGCTTTGTTAAGTGTTGTAATCACAGATCTGAGTCCCAGCTTGGTTGTAGACACCTGAGTCTTGCGATCCCCCCTGCCTCTACCTCAGGTGAGACTTCATCTGCTTCGCAGGTGTTGTCGAAAGGGCCTGTAGTTAGGGTTTTGGTGGTGCGTTGTTGAAGCGTTGAACCCTGGGTCTACCGTTGTGCCAACAAATGGTTCTGTTACCGAGACCTGAAACTATGATTGTTGGGAACTGAATAAAAGAGAAGTCTCAGTGCGTAGATTTGTTACTGTAGTGCGCAGTATTCTTCTTGACTTGTGAAGGTCTGTGCTAAGAAAGAAACCGGATATGAAGAAAAGAGGTAATATCTTAAATCTTTCTGCTCTGGTAAAGGTAAGATAAGTGGAAATTTTTGCTTCGAAAGTATGAATCTAGGTATGTTTGATAGATTTTGTCCCAGTCTGAGAACTAGGGCACAGTTAGAAATAAGAGTGAATCTAAATAAAATTGATAGAGATAGTGAAAGATATGTTATTCCTATGCATAGAAATAATTTTTGGACTAATAAGTGGATGCAGGAACCTAGAAAGAATTTTTGCAGATTGCAGGTCCATCACTGTGATCCCAGTGCACAGTACAGGAAAGGTTGGGGATCGTTTAAAAGAAAGAGAGGATTAACACTGTGTTACATTTGCAGAAGGCTAGGACATGTTGCTAAGGAATGCCCTGGTATAGGTCCTATTTGTATTTGTTGTAAAGCTATTGGTCATGAGGTTGAGGATTTCCCATGGATGATTGCTAAAGTTGAAAAGATGAACATGAGACAAGAAAACTATAAAGAAGGACAAGAGGCTAAGGATATGTTAGAGGACCAGAAAGAATCAGAGACTATGTTATTACAGTTGAAAGAAACACTAAATGATCATAGAGACTTCAGTTTACCAGAGATCTTGAAAGAAAAGCAATGCATAGAAACAAGAATATGAGACTTCGACATAGACTGTGTATTGGATGAAAAAACACATGTGAATATTATGCCAGAAAGCACTTGGGAAATTTTGGAAAAGCCTGTTATGATACCTTCATTGGGAAAGATAGGCTTATTTAAAGGAAAGATGATAACCCTATGTGGGAGAATTACTAATGTACCTATAATTTCCCATGAAACATCAACTGAAGAAGAATTTGAAGTCATTAGGTTTTTTGAAAACAACGACCCTTTTTCACTTTTGTTAGGAAAGACTTGGATTGAAAAGGATTGGATTAGAAGGAAAGCAGAGGAAGAGGCTACAGAACAGAAAAAACAAGAATTAAGAAACTTCATAGCTAGAAAAATAGAGCGACTAATACAAGAACAATAGGATAATTCGAAGCAACAGAGGGCAAGAGAAGTAGTTGTCAAAGTTGAAAGAACACAAGAAGGCTTAAAGCACCTGTCCATGCAGGAAAGAAGTGCATTCACCCTGGAAATAGTAAGAGAAGAGGTAATACCTTTGCACCCTTTGGAAGAACAACAGTAGTACGAAGTTACTAGGCTAAGAGAAAGTAAGAATAAGAATGGAAAGAGGAATCCAGAGACTCGGATCACAGGAAAGAAGGCAAGAAATCTTAGTAAGAAGAAAGCAAAGTTAGAAAAACTACAGGAAGTTCTAGAGAAAACTTCGTAGAAAGCAGGATTGCAGAACTTGAACCTCGCTGGAATAGCAAAACTGCGCAAAATGGGACTTCGCCACGGCGAAGCTATATGACCATTGGAGGCGTCCCGACTGTTAGAACAACGCTTCGAAATCTAGAAACGCAGTTATTGACAGAAATATCGTCGTTGGACCGTTGGGACCATTCCATAACAATTCGAATCGTATTGATTGCTGAATTCCTGCCCGTTGGAGGAATCCATTACAACGTTGCTTATTTAACCCATCGGACGCTGCATCGGGACAACTTTTTTCAAACCGAGATATCTGAGCTAACAAAGAAGTGATTGCATACCGCGTTGTGTTGTCTAGACCTCGTCGTCCATTTGCTTACCTTGTTTGTCCATTTGCCTACCCGATTCATTTTATTACAAGTGTGAATGTCGGGCGAACGTAGCGTAGTAGAGAAGTTTGTGGAGGAAATTCTCATGGATCTCGTGACTGAGAGATTCATGTCTATAGGAATACAGGGATCGTCGACTGGAGGATTACAAGCATCTCCCTTGACTGCACATCGGTCTAGTCGAACCGCGATTGAGAAAAGAAGTAACCACCGCGATGATCTGGCTAATGCGAAGCAGATCCCATCGGTCTTGACAAAGTACATACCACCTTTGGTTGGCACGGTGAACCGCGATAGTATCTCGCGTGATTTCGAATACACGTTGATCACTATCTACCTCCCAAGGGGGATCGGTGCAATTGGACCTCAGTTGTGACTAATACCAGCTCTCAAGATCAACGACTTCAACCTCAGAGACTGGAAGAACTATGCGATGCTCGCGTTGCATAGGTATCTAATGAAGATGACTAGGAAGAAGCCCAAGATAGTCTCCCAACCATGGATTAAGGAGCTCGCACGCTCCTTGATCCTGAACGTAATGAAGATCCCCCACTTCGACCGACATCAGTAGGTTAATGCTTGCATTAAACTCCTCCGGTCGTGCTACCATGGAGGGTATCTATGGCTTGACAGGCGTGTCACTATGGATTTGGTGTTGATCCACCTCATTACAGGATTGAGCATGCAATGACTGGACCCTCAATAGTTCTACCCAGGGAAGGCTGCAGATCGCACCCTAGCCCGGCGTATAAAGGAAGCCTATAGCGATGTAGAGAAGGGGAAGCAAGGCTACAAGGTAGCCTCCATCTAGGATGGCGCAATGCACCTAGCTTATCAGTTTATAGTGGGCAAGCTTGTCAGAAAGAACTGTCTGACACAAGTCACAGGGTTCATAGTGGACCTCGCAGGGAAGTGTGTTGAAGGAATGCAGATGAACTGGATGAGTTACCTCGTCGATGAGTTGGAGAAGGACTGTCGTGAAGTACGGGACCAAGGATACAAGTTTCATTTCAGTTGGTTATTGATTTTAATTACATTTGGTGCTTGGAAGATGTTGGAGGGAGTGACATTCCCAAAGTTGAACCATCAGATCCATTGGCTACAAGGTTCTCCACCTTGTGTTACACGAGCGATATGGTGAAGCAGTGGCAATCCAACGCGGTGTTCCATGCCTACTACATACAACTGACACACACCATTGAAGCATTTCCATGCATGACCTCGAATACGTTGCATCAATACAAGCCACTAGCAAAGTTCTGCGCAGACTGAGACTTCATCTACATCATTGCATGCAAGGATGAAAGCAAGGAGGAGTTGGGGTCTTACTATAAATTGATCGAGGAAGACATGGAAGAGATCATTAAGGAATGGCCAGCAGAATTCCTTGTACCAGTCGAAGATGTAGAACTCTCCAACCCCGACATCATCATAAGTTCTTTGGTCACCCGAACTGAGTATGATGGATAGAGTAGCGAAAAGAAAAAGAAGAAAAAGGAGAAGGAGGAAGTGAAGAACATAGAAAGTGATGATAAGGACAGCGCCTCAGAAGAGAGTAGGCCCGATTCACCAACAGGAGGAGGAGAAGACAAAGTGAACCAAGAGGAAGAAGAGGAAGAAGGAGACGAGCAAGAAAAAGGAGAAGTGACACTGCCAAAGGATCCCCTTACAGAGGTCGAGACATCAAAGAAAAGGAAGGTTTCTCCATAGAAACCCTCAACCAAAAAGAAGACCCGAGCCAACAAGTTTCAGTCGAAGAATGTGCTCACAGTGGATGATGTTGATTTCATCATTGCAGCTGTAGAAGATGCTTCAAAGGATATTTTTCAGAGACATGGAGAAAAGCAGGAGTCGTTGTATGATAGAACAGATAAGGAGCTCAGAGACATACAACAAGCCATCTATTCAAGCTGCGCAATGCCTACTACACCCTCTTCATCAAAAAATGTAGAATTGGGGGATGAGCCCACCCAATTATGAAGGCTAGCAGATGCAACCGAGGCTCGACTTCGTTGAGTCCAAGAAGAAAAAGAGCAAGCCACAGAATCCATGAAGCAAGAAAATGAAGAGGCATTACAGCAACTTCGAGTTGCGCAGCAAGAGAAAGATGAAATTAGGGCGATCTTCGAGGAGGACAAAGAGAAGATGCAGAAAGAAAAAGACCAGATGCTTGTAGAGAAAATTGTGGTCAAAGAGGCAGTGACTAGAGCACTTTGCTCTGTGTCGGGGTTGGCACAGGAGGAACCAGAGTCCACTCAGATGCAAGTGGGGAAGCTTGTCGAAGCCATTCAACAGCTTCAAGCAAGGGTAATGGAACTAGAAATCCAAGCAGTGTTGAGCACTCTGTAAGAAGTGCATGATCAGAGGGGAGAAGTTGTCAGGAATGTAGTAGAAAGAATCAGGGCATTGGCATCAGAGTGAAAACAATTAATTGATTGAAGTGCACAAACCTATGAACGCCTTGCAGAATATCCGGAGTTGAGGAAATTGGAAGCACAGCTCCAGGAGGCGAAGCAACAGGCCTCCACTATACAAGCACAGATGAAGTTTCTTACTGTGGTTGAGAAGATTAAAAGATCACAGGAACAACATGCAGTTCAGCAGCAGGTCACCGCCATCCAGAGCAGAGTTATGGAGGTTACACAGAGACTCCAGCCGGTGCAAGATGAAGCCTGCATGCTTTTTGAAGAGATCGAAGAACAAGGCTCACAGTTGGAACAAGTAGTTACAACAGTGGAACAACGCTTGGAAGAGCTTGTCACCGAGAAAGTAATTCAGGAGTTCATCGAGCAGGAGGCTCTAGCGAAGCAGCAAGTCGAGGCAGCTTGAGCTAAGGTCGAGGCCTTCGAAGCAATATTTCCCAGACCTGAGTGACTTGGGACGAGTCAGATGTGAGTGTTGGGGGCCTGTTGGCCCTTGAACAAGTTTTAAGGAAACATTGGTCGTGTTTGACCATTTTTGGGACTTCGACAGGATGGTCGAAGATGGAGTGCCCAAGCACAGCTGAGATCGCAGGATCTCACTCGTTTTGCAGGCTTTGGGGCTTATTAGGGTTTATGTAATGGGTATGGGATGTCAACCCATGGGTTTACCCATGTATAAGCCTTTTTGTAATGTATAAATAAGTAGATAGGAATTAGAGAAAAGTCTGTCTAAGTAGGCTTCATGCAAGAATATGTAGAGATTTATAAGTGCAAAGAACAATTGTTGGCTTTTGTGCATACTATGTGTTGAGACTTGCAGAGCTAAGTGCATACTATGTGTTGAGACTTGATTTATGGACAGTCATTTTTTAGTTCGAAAAATGGTCCAGGATGAGCAGTTCCTTTCCATTTTGGAAAGTGGTTTGAGATTTCTAATGGACAGGCATTTTCTTGTTCGAAAAATGGTCCAGATCGAACAATCATTTTTGTAATGAAAATGGTTCGATAGATTGTTGATGTACCATAGACAGCAATTCCCATTGTGGCCAGTGTGGGGGAATGGTCTAGGATAGTCATTCTTCTTGGCAATCACTCTGACTAGTGTTCAAGTAGAATGGTCTACCTTGTCAGGCAATCATTCTTTCGAAGTTCACAGTTGTGAGTAGTTTCAAAGAATGGTTTGTTTTGGAGGTTGGTGCAAGACAATAATTTCCATTAGGAAATGGTATGGATAGTAATTCCCTAGGGAAAACTCATTCTGTCCAAGTTGCACTATGATTAGTGTCAGAGGAATGTCGCAATTAGGTGAATGGTCCAGGTTCAGCAATCAGGGACAGGCATTCCCTAGGGCAGACTCATTCTCTCCATGTTGCACTATGACTAGTATCGGAGGAATGGTCCAGTTAGGTCAATGGTCCAGGCTCAGAAATCAGAGACAATTATTTTTTATGCTTGACAAGAATAGTCCAGATAGCCCATGGTTGATGTTTTACATTATAAGGGCAAATGATCTTCCAGATATCACAGATGTGAGTGGAAGAATGGCCCAGATGACTCAGTTTATATCATGATATTGTTTTATGTAGGTTGATATCAGATGATATGATTGTTATGTAGACTGTATGTCTCTTGGTAGTAGATGTATGTTACTATGGTGGATGTGTTCCACTGGTTGTGACTATGTGTTATTGATTAAGTATCTATGTGCTACTTGGTGTGGTTGTGTACCACTGGATAGTAGTTTTGTACTACTATGGATAAACACAGTTGTTTTCTATTGAATGACATTGTTCTGATTTCCATGTAGACTATCAGTAGTGTTGAAAATGATTATCAGCTAGATGGATAGTCAGTGTACTGATGGACAGACATTCTCTAGATGGAAAACAGTCCAGGACATTTATTCTTCTAGGATGTATGTCTGGATTAGAAGAATAGTTCTTGTAGGCCATGGCATGGTTTCCAACATCTGTTGGAATATTTATTCTTCTAGGACATATGTCTGAATTAGAAGAATGGTTCTTGTGTCACTCTGTGGATTGAGTGACTTATTAAGCATCATGCCTGATTACTCGAATGGAGTATGGCTTCAAGAGATGATGCAGTTGATGCTATCAGATGATATTGATAGTGATGATGGTGATCGTGATCTAATCATGAGATAGCTTGTATGGCTATGATGATGCTACCGGTTGAATGGTATGTTTGTGCTCAAGACCATTGCCTTCAATACCTCCCTAGCTAGGAGGGAGTGTTGATATTATGGTAGCTGCGGGAGGTATTAGCCTCCACGTGTAACCCTGACAAGAATAGAATATTCTGAGAAGAAAGAAGAAACCCTAAAGCATTGGACATAACCCTAGAAGACAAGTTAGCTAAAGGAAATATTTAATATTGAGTTTTTAGCCTCTAAAATGATAAGTCGGTCTAGACAACTAAGGAGGAGTAGTATAAATATAGGATGCCAGATCTCATTTGACACACACAACTCACAACTGCAGAAATGTAAGAGTGCGCACTGCAGAAATTGAGTAAGTGCACAAGTCTGGAGAGTAGTTGCAACTACAACTACTGCAACTTGTATTCTCAGTTTAGGCTTGGACTTTCTATTGGTTATGGTTTGGACTTTCTGCCTTGTGTGTTAGCTCTAGATAGAGGTACGCTACATTGATTGGCTATTAGGCCTAGGATTTGCTTATGGAATTATTCTTTGTCAAGGTTAAGGTGCTTGGGGGTGGCTTCGGCCTATGGCTGGGTGACAATATTGCTATATTGTCTATGGTTAAACGAGCACACCTATTATTTATAACAATAACCAGGTTCTGGTTTCAGAAGATGATCAATTAAAAACTACCTTCTGAACCAAGGGGGGAACCTTTGCTTATAAATGCGTGCCCTTCGGGTTGATTAACGCAAGAGAAACCTTCAAGAGGGCCATGTACGTAGCTTTTCGGGGATTGATTAACAAGTGTGTGGTAGTCTATTTAAATGACGTAACAATATACTCAAAAAACAAGGTAGACCACATTCATCATTTGACTCAGATATTTGAAAGGTGTAGGAAATATGGAATATCTTTGAACCCCAAGAAAACCATCTTTGGTGTAGAGGAAGGAAAATTATTAGGTCACATCACATCTCAGGGAGGAATTAGCATCGACCCTAAGTGGATAAAAGCAATAGCTCAACTCCCTTTTCCTCACAATAAAAAGGCCATGCAATCTTTTTTCGGGAAGATCAATTTTGTGAGAAAGTTTACTCCAGACTTCGCTGAAACTGTTAAACCTTTACAAAAAATGATTCTCAAAGATGCAGAGTTTAAATGGGATGAAGAAAGGAGAGGATCTTTTACTAACATCAAGACTACAATATCCCAAGCACCAGTGTTGCGAAGCCCTCACTTTAACAAGGATTTTGTCCTTTATACCTTTTCTTCTGACCAATCCTTGGCTGCAGTACTTACCCAAAAGGATGATGAAAACAATGAGGCACTAGTATCCTTTAAGAGCACCAACCTTCAAGGAGTTTAAATAAACTACCTTGCTATAGACAAATAGGCTTACACAGTATATAAAGCAGTCAAGCATTTTAGATCCTATATCCTAAAGAATCACACCCAAGTCATAGTCCCTCACCCCACAATCAAATCTTTATTCACCCAATAGGAAATGGGAGAAAGGAGGGGAAATTGGATGGCATGTGTTCAAGAATTTGATCTAGACATAAAACCTACCAAAATAGTCAAAGGACAAGGATTGTGTAAACTAGCTGCTGAGGCCCATGATTTGATTAACGCAGAAGACCCCAGTTGGGAAAATGAGCTATCATTATGGTGCAGTGAAGCCCTATACGTACCTCCCAGGAGAGAATCCTGGTATGGAAACCTGTCTTATCTCCTGCATCACGGGACTTGTCCCAAAAATCTAAACCCTAGATAAAGGAGAGCCCTCAGGTTAAATTCCGCTCAATATCGCCTCATAAATTTTGTGCTTTTTTGCATAAACTATGATGGAGTACTGCTTAGATGTCTTGAAAAGGACGATGCAGAAAAGGTGTTGAGAGAACTCCACGACGGCCCAGGATGTGGGCATTTTGCAGGAGAAACCATGACTCATAAAATAATAAGGGTTGGTTATTATTGGCCCACTCTGTTCAGGGATGCTCACGCATATGCCAGGAAATGTAAAACTTGTCAAGTGAGCACCGGTAGGGAAAAGAGAGCAGCCATTCCACTCCAGTCGGTGACTATATCCAGACCATTCGAGCAATGGGGAATATACATCATAGGATAAATTACTCCCAATTATTTGAAACAACATAAATATATTTTCCCTGCTACAGACTATTTTACAATATGGACAGAGGCTATCCCTCTCGCGCACATTAATGAAAAAGTAGTAATATAATTTCTAGAACAACAATTGATAACGAGGTTTGGACTACCCTCCATCCTCATTTTTTACAATGCTACCTACTTTTCTTCATTACGCTTGACCAAATTCTCTCTTGACAAGGGGATCATAATAAGATACTTTGCAAACTATTATCCACAAGGGAATGGGCTAGCAGAGTCAACTAACAAAAAACTGGTAAGAATTTAAAAAAAAAAAACGATTGTTGAAAATCAGAGGAATTGGCATAATTCACTTCATAACACCCTATGGGCTGATAGAGTAACAGCTAAAGAAGCCATAGGAAACTCTTTGTACTTTATGGTATATGGGCAAGAATCCATTATGCCAAACAGATTGTGTTAGCGATCAAATAATTCATTCTGAAATTTGTTTGAAAAATGATGCCTCATCTTGTGGGGGACTTTTGACTGCCTTCCCCAAGCTCTAAATGCATATCTGAAAGTACCATTGGAAATCTTAGGATGTCTAGTTGTCAATCGACTATTCAAGCATGTAAAACAGACTCTCCACGGCTCAGAAATTTGATTTTTCCCAAGGCAGTTTTCATTAAAAAAATCTGCGCTTTCACCGGCTCATTGGTTTTTCTCACAGTGTAGTGAGCCGGTGAAAATTTTCCTTTTCACCGGCTAAAGGGGCAGATTCAGGACAAAAGAGCCGGTGAAAGTGCAGAAGAGTCCAAAAACGTTTTATTTCCGCCTAGATCGCGATTTTTGGATTCCTGAACACGTGGGAAAGGTGTTAAGTGATGGATAATAATTAGGAGAAGCTAGAATATCCTTCTCATTAAGTTTTAAAGACATATGGTAAGGAAATAACACCAAATGGCATGATTAATCTTGACAGAAATCACCCAGTCATCAAAGACAGATTTCTGAATCTGTGATTTTCATAAGTAAATTGCCAAATAATGCTTCAGCTGTCAATTTCGACTTATGATGATAAGATTAGATCATATATGCTAAAGATTCATTTTGATTATGTTGATTTTTAGGTATTTCAAGATCCATTAAAATAGGATCTGAAATCTTGATGTAAAGGCTATAAAGCCACAAACTGTTGATGAACCAGGGGGTTTGATTCTGGATACAGAAACATACTATATTGTAAACAGGCTTTTTGATATGATAATACAAATCACAATTTTCTCTCTCTATTGATATCAGATTCTCATCTTTCCTTCTGTACTCTTATTCAAGTTGTTTTAACTGTAGAATGACTGTCATCTCATCAGTCAGTTCATAACTTGCTTAATAGTTGCTTATCATTGTTTATTAAACCCTACATTTTGTATCTGGTTTATAAACACTGCTTTCTCACCCACTTTAAAGCTATCATCTGATTATTGATCCTTGAGAGCACTGGTTTATTTGATTCTCATTTTGACTGTCTGAATACCATACTGTAATTGAGCTATCCCATTGATCCACACATACAAAATACAAAAACAAGTTTACCTTAAGTTACCAAGCATCTTTGATCCACAACCTCAAAGAGTTTCTTGGAGTGATAACAAATTGGCACCGTTGTCGGGGACAGAAGACTGAAGTTGAAGATAACTTCCCTGGGAAATGACACAGAGCTGATCCATTGATGATAAACAAGGATCAGACATCAGAATCGGTTGTAATCATCTATCTGGCGACTCCATGAAGGAATATTCGGTGACGACTCTATTGTTCAGAAATTTGATGGCTTCTCCACTGGTATGAAATGAACAAGAGGTATGTTTTTTGCAAATTTTCAAGTATTTATGGTTACCCTCATCCAGTTCCTAGTAAAGATGAATGGGAAAGAAGTATTCCCAGATTTCGAGGAGAAGAATGGGAAGTACCAGCGGAACACCTGCTGGATTTTCATGACTTTATTAATCGACTTGAAATTATACATGAAGATGTTCAAATTAAGCTTTTCAGGCAATCATTAGAGGGATTTTCTCTTAATTGGTACCAGTCTCTTCCAAATGCAAGTATCAGTTCTTTGGAAAATTTTCATTCTACCTTCCATTTGTTTTGCAAAACAAAGTTTTCAGTTGATCTTCTTTATCCAGAATGTTGTCATGAATTTAGTGTGTTGAATAAAGTTTCAGATAATTATGAAGACTTTGCTACAGCGGAAGATATTTCTCATCATGATCAAGAGATCAGTGATCCACATTATGATAACCATAGTGATGCTTTTGTCATTGTATCAAATGCATTTACTGACTTAGGTTGTCATGAAGATGAGATTGTCCCCTTTGAAAACCCCAAAGATGATTATCAGATCGACACATTAGCAGGTGACAGTTTCAGATCTGCAGCAGATTCTAAGGGCAACCCTCAGTTTTTTGATTTGCAGACCAAGGCAGATTTCAGTAGATATGAGAAGGAAGGTGAGGAGCAGAAAGTTTCAGATCAACAATTGAGATTGTATTTTCATTGGATAGAGGAAGAACAGTCCACATTCAGCATTGACATCAGTGAAGGCAGCAACCAGCAAAATTTCAGTTTTCATTTGGAACAGCAGCATAAAGAGGTATTTCTTTGTGGATTTGATGACCCTATTGATGATTATTTCCAATCTATGAGCAACATATGTGTTAAAGTATTTTTGTCAAATGAAAGTTGGCTTTATCATCTGTTCAAACTACTTTTCTGTTGGTTATGCATTCCATTATTTTTCGGGTCAAGATCAAGAACAAATTCAATAAATCAATTTCTAATATGGCTTCATTGGAAGCATGAGTTTACTTGATTGAGCATCAGTACAATGGTTAGAGTAGGAGTAGAAGAAAATAAGCTCGTTCTTTGAGCAAGTATACTCTTTTAGTTATTGGTTGTTGAATAAGCAGAGCATGCTACAGGCAGTTTTCAGTTTAGCAGAGGATTAGGTGAAAAAAGCCAGATGTTATCTCCAAAAATGAACCAATCAGTTTGTTTCATTTTTTTAGTGATGGCATGGTCATAAATAGAGTTCCATACAATTTGTTTTTTAGAAATTCAAGTATCAAAGTATAGGATATAATTTTTTATTTCTTATAATAAATCGATTGTCAAAAGATATTTTCAAAAAATCGAAGAAAAGATTTTCAACAGCTAATCTTTGTTTTGAAGTTGAAGTTAGTCGGTGAAAGTTCAAGGTTTCAACAGCTAAATGGCATTTCTGAAAAAAAAGTGAGCCAGTGAAAGTGCAGATTTGGGTTTTTTCTCCAGCACCTTAAAAACCTGAAAAGACATATTGTACACATGTCATGTAATCATGATGGCAATTCAAACGGAGGCACAAGAACACTTACACGTTTTCACCATGTCTTAGTGGAATATGATGATGGATTTGGTCATATATTCCGTGTGGCAAATGGAGGACAGTTTTAAGAGTGATGAATGATCTGATCATTATTACACCCAGACATCAAGTACCAGATCTATGTCTACATCAAATCGTGGCCATCATTCCTTTTTTTTATAAATTTCACGGCTTTCAAATTCTATATTTAGGTTTTCTTATTATCTTTTGACAGCACATGATCATTTTCACCAACGCAGTTCTCTGTGTTAACCATGTACAGATCAACCTGTGATTATTGCATGATGGGAAGAAAGTGAGGAACACCACCTCTGTGAAAGGAATTAGACAACAAGTATTTTTCAGATGAATTCTTATTTGATAATTGTTGTGAGAAATATGAATTGCATTCTAAAGTTGAAGATCTAAATAGAGAAGAATCTTTTCCTCACAATCTACATCAGCTTTCAAATTATCTTCGTTGTGATGTTCTTCCTCATAAAAATGAATTAGAAAAGAGTAATGAAGAGCTGAAAGATTTCTTATTACCTCTATTTCTGATTTTAATAAATCTAAAGAATTGGTTTCGTTAGCTACACATGGAGATGATCAGCTTTATGTTGATCCAATGTTTGTTGAAATAAGTGAGAACAACCCTTAGTTTTTTTATTTGCCGACACAGGAAGATTGCAATAGATACGGAGAGAAAGATGATGAGATGAAAAGTCTAGATCAACAGTTCATCATGCTTTCTTCTCAAACATAGATTAATCAGTCTGTATTTATCATTGAGATCTCTGAGGGAAACGAGCAAATTGATTATTTTCAGTTGATTGATTTAATGAATAAACAAGCAGGTTACAGGTTTGCTACAGGTTTTCAGATGATAAATCGTAAAGGATAAATGACTCCATGCCCAATACTAAAGGCACAAGGTCTATCAGGTTCTTGGAAACCTCGCAGGGAGGTCTCCATCCTAGTTGGAGCCAGATGTTAGCGATCAAATAATTCATTCTGAAATTTGTTTGAAAAATGATGTCTCATATTGTGGGGGACTTTTTACTACCTTCCCAATCTCTAAATGCATATCTGAAAGTACCATTGGAAAGCTTAGGATGTCTAGTTGTCAATCGATTATTCAAGCGTGTAAAACAGACTCTCCACGGCTCAGAAATTTGATTTTTCCCAAGGCAGTTTTCATTAAAAAAATATGTGCTTTCACCGGCTCATTGGTTTTTCTCACAGTGTAGTGAGTCGGTGAAAGTTTTCCTTTTCACCGGCTAAAGGGGCAGATTCAGGACAAAAGAGCCAGTGAAAGCACAGAAGAGTCCAGAAAATTTTTCTTTCTGCCCAGATCACAATTTTTGGATTCCTGAACACGTGGGAAAGGTGTTAAATGATGGATAATAATTAGGAGAAGCTAGAATATCTTTCTCATTAAGTTTTAAAGACATATATGGTAAGGAAATAACACCAAATGGCATGATTAATCTTGACAGAAATCGCCCAGTCATCAAAGACAGATTTCTGAATCTGTGATTTTCATAAGTAAATTGCCAAATAATGCTTCAGCTGTCAATTTCGACTTATGATGATAAGATTAGATCATATATGCTAAAGATTCATTTTGATTATGTTGATTTTTAGGTATTTCAAGATCCATTAAAATAGGATCTGAAATCTTGATGTAAAGGCTATAAAGCCACAAACTGTTGATGAACCAGGGGGTTCAATTCTGGATACAGAAATATACTATATTGTAAACAGGCTTTTTGATATGATAATACAAATCACAGTTTTCTCTCTCTATTGATATCAGATTCTTATCTTTCCTTATGTACTCTTATTCAAGTTGTTTTAAATGTAGAATCACTGTCATCTCATCAGTCAGTTCATAACTTGCTTAATAGTTTCTTATCATTGTTTATTAAACCCTACATTTTGTATCTGGTTTATAAACACTGCTTTCTCACCCACTTTAAAGCTATCATCTGATTATTGATCCTTGAGAGCACTRGTTYATTTGATTCTCATTTTGACTGTCTGAATACCATACTGTAATTGAGTTATCCCATTGATCCACACATACAAAATACAAAAACAAGTTTACCTTAAGTTACCAAGCATCTTTGATCCACAACCTCAAAGAGTTTCTTGGAGTGATAACAGATTGTATCTTCCATCTTTATAGCTCGCACATGCATCAAGAGGTCAGCCCTCATCCGCTCTCCAACAAAGGATTGATACCCTTCTCATGCTAGATGAAGAAACAGAAAAAGTTAAAGCTAAGTTCATTGCTCATCAGTAGAGAGTTAAAATATGGTTTGACAAACATAAGGCCAAAGAAAAAAGTTTTGAAGTAGGGGACCTAGTTTTGAAATGGGATAAAGCAAACGAGTCTAAAGGAAAACACTCGAAATTTCAAAATCTATGGCTCGAACCTTTTCAGGTATCCGAGAAAATTGGGGCAGGCACATACCGATTGCAAAATATGAGGGGGGAAGTCGACATCCTCTCGGTGAATGGCCAAGCCTTAAAACAATACTTCTCCTTAAAAAAAATGTGTCTTTTTGTGTTTTGTTTAAGTTTATTTGAGCATACATTTCGATGAGGATAAGTGTGTAGGTTTAGGCAAGGCCAATTGCAAACTCCTCTTCATTTTTTGTTTTTTTTTCTTTTGCTTGTTATTTTCTTTTAATTAGGCTGTGTTTTATAAATCAGTGGTTGACTTTAATAAATATGGTGAAGTAGACTCTGCTCCTAACCTACACTTACATGCAACATAAGAGACATTGGGAAAATACAAATTTTCAAAGGAGATCTACATCTTGTCTTTGCAAGCATACTACCTTTGTAAGTAATGAAATACTCGTCTGGTGGTCTAGTAAAGCCTAAAGGAAAAGATGACTAGTTCGAAAGGATCACATGTACCTCTAGACAGAGCAAGGAATGGCTTCACCTTAACAGTTTCGCCTTGCAAATAATAGACTTCCTCCTCTCCGACTCACTCGTGGCATTTCTGCCAGAAGAAAATGATCTATATTAAAATGAGTTCAAATTCCAAGAGGGTATGCAGATAACTCCGACGAGGCTATGGACGCTCGCTGGCAGTGGAGCAAGGTCTGTGATGTCGGCGTGACTCTGTCGGGGCTATGGACGCTCGCTGGTAGTGAAGCAACACCGTAGTGAGGGAATAATAATAACTAAAAATGGCCTCAATCCAGTGGATGCCTTACCCGACTCTTTTCAAAGAAGGTCGTGGGTCATGGTCAAGAGGAACGAAGGTGGAAAAAGGGTTGAACTCCATAGGAGGATACAGATTCACGAACCTGAGAAGTTGTGTACACATTGATAGGAAATACTTTGTTGAATGCAAAGCCAGATAGTTTCTCAACCAGCTTCTGCACAAGCTAAGCCTGAAGGAAGGAGTATATATTTTTTTCCCAGAGAATTGGCATTTGTTGAGCAATCAACACACCCTAAAAGTTTTGTGAAAATTTTCTCTTTTGGGTACCACTTTGTTTTTTTTCTGAATTGAGTCAGTGTGTAGGGATCAATAAGTTTTATGTTGCTATGTTTAATCATCGATCACATTCAGATTGGTTTGGATTTTTTGAATAGATTAACTTCTCTTCTAAAGTAGAATTAACATTTTTAACTAAGTATACACAGCTAAAATTTTGAGCCATGCCTATTATCGGCATCAACGTTATCTGTGCAGTAAAATTGACCACATGACAATGACAAGCGCCAATCGTTGATCGCCAATGTATCAGTGCGATCTGTGCAGTAAAATTGACCACACGACAATGACAAGCGTCGATCATTGACTGCCAATGTATCGCCGGCATCGGAAGAATGGAAGAGTGGGTGTGTCGATCACTCATTATATCTTGCAAAGAAGTTTTCAAAATCTCATCGATACACCATCAGCATCGGGAAGTACGAAAAATAAAACGCTAACATCGACACACGTAACAAACCTCCAATCGTCGATCGTCGATACATTGTTCGGGTCGATGATATCCGAAGAAAACCTTAAATTGCGGAAATTTTACTTCAACACACCGTCGATCGTCGATCGTCGATCGGTAATACGTTTCCGACATCAGTGGACTCTGAGGGATGAAATCACGAAATAACGACCATAGAGACTCATCGATCCCCGATCCTTGGCATGTCGCCGACATCGGTAGGATAGGGTGAGGTTCCTAAGGCCATGTCTAAATAAAATCCCTGATGTCAAAGAAACTTTTTAACGGAAGAACCAAAATCAAGTGCCATGTATCATGGTCACTCTTCCAGGTCAACATTTCCATGTCAGCACTGTACGACAGTCCGGGTCGACATCAGAGCTTTCGCTAAAAAGGGTATTAACAAACGTTGTCTAATAAAAACGTCGATGTCGATCCACTTGTTTAAACCAACAGAATGATAGGACATCGACAATATGATGGGACACCTTCGGAGAAAAATAAGATCGGATTTATGTTATTTAATAGGCCAATTAATCCTTTGATCAACACACGTTTCTATCCCACGCACCAACCAAATAATAGGAGTTTGAAACCACCGATGAACTACGACGTACCCCGCTCTTGCACCACCATCCTGCGATTGAATTTAATCCCGAGCATGACTCAGATCTTGGTGATGGATTGTGCAGACCGCATTTACGCCCTGAATTCAAGAACTGATGCGACAAGGTAAGTATGATCTATGTTTAAATATAAAGACGAATTTGAACGCAACATTATGTGCACAAGTCTTTCATTCCTGGGGCAGTCAAAGGAGAGAGAGAGCATTTCAAGAGCTCACAGTCAATTTTCAAAATTCTAAACGAGGTTAAGCTTGTGCGAAGAGGAGGAAAAATGCCTCTAAGGAAGCCAATGACCAGGCGCTCACCGAGAGCACCAAAACTGAAAGAAGCAGAGGTCGGTGAAGGATCTTCACCCAGCGTTGCTAGACAACTTGATTTTAACACTAAAGTGGAACCAATCGTCTGTACGTCTACCAAAAGGGCATTTTCCCAGCCTCCTGCATTCGGCGACACAGAGGCAAGCACTGGATTTAAAGTGGTGCTTCTGTAGTGGGGAGATTTCTTTAACAGAATCATTTGGGAAGATTACCTGGAGTTTATACCACACAGTGACCCGGACGATAGAATGCTCGATGACCAAGTATTCCCGAACATTCAACGATCATGCCTACACATGGTAGCCTGTCGAACCCCAGTCTTACCTTGTATTGAGACCATGGAAGTGACGAAATGCGTAGTCAATGATGAAAATGGTGGATGTGTTGGAGTTTTTCTCCCAATAGAGGTCCAGAAATACTACAAACTCAGAGACCCGGAGGAAAGATTAAATATTGATTTTGTGGTAAAATTTTATGAGTTCCATGAAACCAGCAGGTTAATGGCCTCATGGTGGAAAGCAGATAAGAAGTTTACAAACATGAGCAACGGCTGGTACGGTACGACCAATCTCAGAGAACCATATATTTATCTGATGGCTTTGATCTGTCGATTATACAGGGAAAGGGATTGCGCCAAGTTTTCGGAAGCATGGATGCCCATGGCATACACTGTGGAAATCTCCAGTAACAGCTTCAACTGGGGAGCGATCATTTTGAAACAATTGAGAACCAACATATTGCAAGCCTAGACACCAAAGGATGGAGAAACACAAGCTTTTCACATGGCGTCAAACTTATTGGATGTGATATGTGCAAGGAACGTCTTCTCATGCATGAATCTGAGATGGCATGTTGCGTAGCTACCCGTGCATGTCTAGTTCAACATTCTGTGGGAGAACAGTGCAAGAAATCTTACGCACTCATATGCGATGAATTTATAGCTCGAATATATTTCATTCTTTTTAAGAAAGAATGCCCAAGGCTTATGGCACCAACCAAGAAAATGATTTCAAAAGTAGGCCACCGATACCTGGAAGAAACCACCACCTATATTAGAGTGTTTGGGGCCACTAGCGCGCCACATTTACTCCCCACTCATGTCCCAGACTAGCTCATTGTGGGAGAAATCTATTATCAAACCATTATGCAAGGCTATAATGCCATTCTGGTAAAGGACAAAAAGAGAGCGTTCATACCCTATGGCTTTCATATAGGGTTTTACATGGTAAAAGATGTTGTACAAGCAAAACAAGAGGGTTTGAGCCAGTTGGAGTATAGGTTCCCCAAAAGTCGATTTTGCAAACATGACCCAAGAGGCCTAGTACCCCAGCATGCATCATAGGTATCTTCCTGCTGGACATATGCCATTGATAAGTTTGAAGATGAAATATTTACAGAAGGTGCTCAGTACTGGGAGGAGGTGCTCCAGAGAAAGGCTAACCCCAATATGATGAGATTTAAAGCGATGATAATGGATGAGCAGGTTGAAATGATAGAACATACAGCTCAAGAAGCCCTTAGGGTTAGGGAAGAAAACAGAGTAGTAGAAGCCATCGAGGCACATAGGAGAGGGATGTTGTTGCTAGAAGAATCCCAAACAGTCATACAAATGTTAGAAAACGACCCCAAGCTTAACCGTTTGATGGAACCCTTAAGGGTCATCCCAGTTGACACAATCAATCTTAGAGAAGAGCTAAATGGCTCGGAGACAACTCCACTAGAGGAGACCACTCATCGAGAAAACCAAAGCATTATGTCACAACAAGCAAGCTTGTTGGTTGCTTCTACAATGTAGTTGTGGGGAACAAGAACATCAAGTGGGATAGATGTTCCCAATGTCCTCATAGACCTAATTACCATATATGACGATGAGAAAAGATCAGGGGTTTCACTCATAACCCCAGTACCAATCACGGAGGAGGGAGAACCAGGAGAAACATATGCTCTAACTCTCGAATCTTTGACCTCAATTCCCCAAGAAGGCGACAATAAGGCCAGAAGCATTCTAGACACTGAATTTTTCGACTAATCGAGAATTCAGCCTAAGAAGGACAACTCCAAGGATGAGTTGGGCTCTGGTGAACAGGAAGAAGAAACGCGACGATAAAAAATCGACATCTCAATAGTCAATCCTCAAGTAAATGTTGATCCTTTGCCCCTCTCCCCATCTAGAGTTGAGACTCCACCAGCGGACAAACCCCAGCAGGAGGCCGAGTCACCAGGATGTACATAAGTTCCCCTTGCTAAAGAAGTACAAGAGTCAGTCATAGAACATATATATACGACAGGAAGCCTAGGCAACACTTTGACATGGGGAGATCAACAGATTCTTGAGCTAGTGGACGAGGTCGTCGATATACAAGCGATTGCTTATGATAAAAAGAGGAAAGTTTTGATGAGAACGACAACCAAGAAAAGGAGGCTCACGCTTGATATCACACTCCTCATCACCACATAAGAAACACTTCTCAACATAGAAATTGCTAAGACAACTGAGTTGATCAATGCAGGAATGGATATAACTGATGCAACGTTGGACATAGCCAAAAGGGATGAAAAGAAATTAGCAGCCGCAAAGAAGGATTTGGATCATCTATGCGATCTAGAAAAGTATTATCAGGATTCGACGCAAGCAGTAGTATTCCTGAGGAGTGAGTTCAGAGAAACATATGTGCAATTCACAAGCGAAAGGAATCTCTTCACCACATGCATAGTCGATCTTCAAGAGGATACCCTAACGGGGTTGGCAACTTGTAAAGACGTGCATAGATGGTATGAAAAGGCACATGAGGCCTTAGAGAAGATTGACTATATTAGTGCAGTATAGAAAGGTTGAGACTTGGAAGAGCACGACATCCGAGTACTGATGGATAGCAACATCTCTCGAATCAGAAAGGCAGCTGAATACTGGGTGAGCATGGTAAGGGAACCTCAGCGGAAGATACAAGAAAGGTGGGGAGAGTGCAAGAAAATTTGGAAGAAGTTCAATCGAGAGATGGAAAACATTGACCTACCAGAGTTCAGTCCACCAGAAAATTTCGTTGATTTGCATGACATAGTCAAACGACATGCAGAGTAGGAATCGGCATGGGAGGCAAAGATCTCACATATTTCAAGTATGACTCCAGGTCAAGTAAAGAAGTTCGTGTAACACCCAATCAAAGCTCTCGCAGTCCTACAACGTTTAAGTGTCAAGCTCATCGGGTATGCAGAACGAGCAGTGGAGATAAAGGAAGTCTTCTCCGCACCAATGAATCATCATAGGTTTCCCTATGCAAACACATGTGAAGACATTTTCTTCAAGTGAGCGGAGTATGAAATAAATCATCCATTGCAGTAAAAAATCGGATGATCTCAAGAGAACGAGGAGATAAAGTCTTCCACATGTCATTTTTGTTTTACTTAACACAACTTTTAACAGTTATTTTTAGCATAGTGATTCTTTATAAACAGGGAGATTGACCTCGTGCAAAAGGTCGATGGTTTTGGGGAAATATTTTTTTTTAGAAATGTAAAAGAATTATTTCCATGCGAATTTTAATTAAGAATTTTTGTTTAGAACCAAAGACAATTTTTTTTTCATCTAAAGCATCAATCTGATTGGATCGAGGAGGGATTGTTTCTGTCTTCTAGTTTGATAGTGTTTTTGTATTGAGTAAGAGTTGTTGTGTTTATTGTTAAGTTATCTTTCAATACTATAACAGTTCTTTTCTTCTAGATGATGAAAATAAATCGATGTGTTGATGTGTGATTGATAATATAGCTAAGAGAACTAATTTTCTTACACTCATCTTTGTTACTTATTTGTTTTCCTTTCTACAATTGTTATCTCAGTCAATGATGAATGTCTGCAAGTAAAAGTATTATTGCTAAACTTGGAATAGGTTTGATTACCGTTGTCTGCATGCTGAGGTATGCGGGTTATCCTAAGCCCAACATTCTTCAATATTTAGTAATTTCCCTTTATCAGTTGGCTTATGCCATCATCCTTATCTTACCTAGATTATTTAAGAGTATAAAAATACAAAAAGAGAATCGCTTAACCTGAAGGAGAAACTTTTCATAGAAAGATACACTTGTTAGTCACCCATAAAGGCCATTGATAAATCGGACGGATCAAAGATCTGGAGAACCATTCTACTCATCAAACGCTTACGAGTCTAATTGGGCCTTTTAAGCGGGTTTGGTTCCTACTATTGAGTTAAAGGATTTCCGACCCCTCAACACCTTGTTAGAGCCACAAAAATATCCACAAACAACAACTTTCTCACATGTACATACCATACCTCCTCCAAAATTAAACATATAACCTTCGAGGAAAAAACCCATAATCTTAATCGTTAAGTCCACTCAAAATTATACTCATACACACCTATATACATATGACTACACACAAATATATCCATTCTCCTAACATATGTCAAATCGATATTTAGTTGGCCTAGTTGATCTGAAAATACCAAACATGTTCTAATACCAACTTGATTCGAAATATCAACAAACTCTAATACTAATTCAACTCGAAAATCCTTAGATATCAATTAGTCATAAATACACATAAACATCTGAACAGATTCGGGAAATTGAATATCGCCTTGACTATTTGCAAAATATCATGTGAATGTCTTACTTATCCATAAACTTCATTCACCGATAAATATAACTTGCGGAAATAATGAGTGCCAAAATGGAGAGAAATAGACTGCTCTTATTAATTCTCAAAATGCCAAAAATTACAATGAAATGGTCTCTACAATTGTCATATTATGAAGACACCCTTCAAATCGGCTATTTCAACCAAGAAATAGAGGTCACCATTAAAATCCTCATGAAATTCTAAGACGAATGAGTATAAACTCGACTATATTCTGAATAGGTGCCCGGAAAACCCTTTTTGCACGTATAACAAAACTATGGGTCTCATACATGTCAATCTGAACTAAGACTTCCATATAAAACACTTTTAAACAAATATGGAATTACCATTATGATCCTCTTGAAAAATGGAGAAAAATGAGTATAAACACCCAATACCTTTCTCAAAGAACTCAATGACACATAGAACGAGGCAAATCAAAACTAAGAACACCTCTTGCACACAAAATGAGGAAAATATAACTTGGAACAAACTTCAATGCAACATTCTCCAATCTGACACAAATTTCCATGTCGTATGCAGGCTGGGCGCTGAGTTTATATAGGCCAAAGTTGGCCTAACCGAGCCCCTTTATTCTCGGGCTTCATTATTACACTTTAAATGATATATTTATTGTTAGTTAGAACAACCAACATGCATGGTGCATTGGTAGGAGGAATCTAGTTAAGGCATTGGAATATGTTGGGAATATTCCCCCATATTTCATGGGTTCAATTCCCATCCAAGCTAACAAATTGTATTCTCCCTTAACCATTATTGGCCAAACAGAGAGTGCCACATGGCACTCTCTGATTGGTCCACGTGTCATATTTTCATTAGTCCACTATTGAGATCATTTCCCGCTTCCGAAATTTCACTCCCCTTTTCTATTTTCCCAAATTCTTTTCTCCCCTTCTTTTCCCTCTTCTATACTTACCCGTTTTTTCCCTTTCCTTTTTTCCCTTCTACTTTCCCTTTCTCGTTCTATACTTAGTCGATTTTGCAATCGCGGGTTTCCGGGTTGGTGTGGTCAAACTCTCATACCCCATGTTCTGTGATATACATTTTGCATCCAAAAGTTCTGCGATCTACATTTTGACCCTCGAACTCCCCGAACTTCCAAGACTCATTCCTTCTACCATGAGTCCTTCCGACCGTCTCACTATCCTATACTTAGACAATTTCCAACCTTTTGCAGTCATGGGTTCGTGGGTTCCCGTGTTCACAAAAGTCTCAAATCCTATTTTGCTCTCGTCCGTCCCCGCCACCCTCCTGCGCTTCCTAATACGCATTTACTATGCTTTGAATGATAACAACACATCATGCAGGTTCGTAAAAATTGTCATTAATAAGCGAAGGGCTCAAGGAGATCTCCTATTTAAATCCATTAAACTAGGATTTACGGAGGATTATATTATCCCTCTCAAGCATTCATTTTAAACATTATCTAGAGCAAAGGAACGTTTTCGTCAACTTATGGCGACAACTCGACAACAATTATGTGGAGATACATTGAACATATTCGGACGTGAGGACCAGAGTTTTCAGTGGTCTAAAGTATATTCCTACTACTCGTCCCCTTCTGCCCAGAAGGAATTAATCTGGACGTCTGGAATTGCACGTACATGTTGTGTCCCAGAAGTCTTTGACTGTAAGGAGTTGGTCGCCTGGTGCGCCGAGAGATATATTCCAAGTCAGCGGATCATTCAATTGTGGGATCATTCCCCTGTCTCTCTATCACCTCAAGTATTTCGTAAGATGTTGAGACTTCCCGAGCTAGTGCTTACCTTCAAGGGCGAAGATTGCACATAATTCTTAAAGAAGCATGACAATGGGTTGGACCTCTTACGTGAGTTCCTAGAGAACCCAGCGGTCGTCCCCGAGGGCATCACGATATTGCAGGTTAGCTCATTCAAAAATCCTTTACTAGAAATTGCTTGTATTTTCACGAGGATAACATGACAAGAAACTACAACCAACATTTCTCGCACAATTCTTTACATTTTATACTTTACAATCAAGGAACATGCCATCTTCGATTAGGGCAAGTTGGTTTCCAATGAAATCTCTTCCCAATCGTCACAATACAAGAAGGAGAAGAAATTCTTTATGTCATCTTATTTGGTTTTCGCGATAGCACATTACTTTCAGTTTCCAAGATTATCTGTGTGTAAGAAGGTAAACTGTGAATTTGACCCAATAACCTTCCGGTATCAAACATTATGGAGGAACAAAGCCTCCAGGCATTTTTATGAAGTTTTTAATGATTTTTTCTCAGTTTTTAAAGGCTTTATGTTTGGAAAGGACGCTCCCCAGATGTCTAACCAAGCGAATAAGTTCCTGGATAGGAAGGGGAGACTGGAACAAATGGAGAATTACAATGTCATAAGGATTTTCGGTTCCAAAGAAAATCCTTTCTTCCTTCTGTGCCACGTATCTGACAAAATGTTTGTTACTGAAATAGCAAGGCAATATAACTATTGGTTGCATTTTTTCCATTAAAAGAGAAAAAAACAATTCATACCTCTGCCTTGGAAAGTTGGGGACTTCATATTCAGAAATATGAACAAGATTGATGAATTTGCAGGCCATTTCCACGGCTTGAATCTAAGATATGCTGAAAGGGTAAAAGGGTTCGACCCTAGCGGAATTTTTGTAGAACATCTACTGTCAATTGGCTTCAACAATTTTTTTATTAATGTTATTTTGAATGAAGATGGAGATAATGACTCGGGCACTCCTGTGACCTGGAAACCATACTCGACACCAATGAGTCATACAAACAGAAAAGAAAAGGTCCTGGTGATAAGAGTGTCCAATCCCCAACTATCACTCCAAAGAGTACAACATCTCAGAGAAGTGCTCCAACAGCCCACCAAATTAAGAAAGTGGCCCACAATTCTTCAAGCAGAGGAGTAGATAATAACCCTCCGAGAAAGATTGAAAGTTCCCATAAACTTCCCTTGAGGAAGAAAAGAAAAAACATTGTGCTAGTAGAGTAGGGACCTTGCGCCGAGAGAGATATCCATGACCTCTCCTTCAAGGATATGGAACTCGAGATTGACGTCTAAAAGATGTTCCCCAATGTTGATCATCCAGAGGACACAACTCACCAGAATCCTCTGATGGAAATAATTGAGAACGAGACCTTCGATGAAGAAGAGTCTTTTGTATTTCAAATCGTCATTTCTGACAGCGAGTCCAGAAATTTAATTATTGAGAAAAGAGATGTAAAAAATAAAAAGGGGAAATCTCGTTCAGAGGTTAATCTACGGAACATGCGGTCTCCCAAAATTTCTCAAATTCACCGAGCAACTAGAGATTCTCTAGACGATTCTATTGGAGGCCTTGAAGCAGAGAATGCCAAGTTAAAGGAAAGAATCAAAGAATTGGACGAAACTTTAATGCCTCTTCCAATACTTGCTAGTCCTTTAGCAATGATCGGGCCTACCACACCTGCAACAAAATTGAAAGGATCTGCAAGCCTGCTCACATCAACCAGGGGCTATGTGGAGAAGAACATTAAGAAAAGAATGGAATTAATTACAGAGGCTTGGGAGATGTCAAAGAGCATGGTCTCTTTTGGAACGAGGGCACATGCCTTCCATGAATATTTACAGGTGGATTTAAAAAATGAAGTAGGTTTTTGCCTTGACGTGGTCATACCCTTCAGTTTTAAAGTTACCAATATGACAGAGTTGAGAAGAAAAGAGGAGGATCTCCCTTCTCTGAATCGGATAAAACAATTGAACGCATGCTGGAAGGAAAAGGTTAAAAACTTGAATATCATTGTCCAACCATGCAGCCAAGCCATAACAAGGAGAGAAGAATTATTCAAAAGGCTGACTGAAATAGACCTAGTTGGAAGCACCAATGAGGTCCAAGACCCCAAATTGATTCTCAACTCATTGTTCCTAACCAAACAAGCATTTGACGAACAAGTTGAGATCTTTAAAGGGTTATCATTTGAAAAGTTCTATGGCATTCTTGAGTATAGTGAAGATGACGTGGAGAACTGGTTAGTGGACTATTTAGTAAAAAACCAAGATATTGAAGAAACTTTACGTAATATTTGCATTGATCTAAGGGACTTGGAGGGCGAGCTTTTCAATATAAAAATCTGGCATGAAATCAATGTGGCGCCAATGAGAAGCTATATCAAAGAGTGGTTTAAAAAGGCTATCGATAAACTGACCAATGAAGGGAAAAAGGCAGTTGAGATGGTTCCTGTAACCGTCGATGAAAGCAATAAAAGGACATCACCAAGCAAGTGACAAAAGAGGAGATAGCATCATAGTAAGTTCATATTGATCACATCCTTCTTTCTTTATCGATTTCTTCGTCCAGTTACTCCACCTCTTTAAATAGAAAGGTTTAACCGAAGACTGATACTTTCCTTTTTCTTCTTACGAGGTCTTGTTGTCTTCCACAGCCCACTTTCTTCCTTCTACAAACTTCATTCTTATATATATATTCCTTATGGTCCGCAGGAGCCCCAATCCCAGTCATTATGACAAATGCATTTAAATTTCAGAGAATATGTAATGAACTATATATTTTTTTGAAATTCCAAGAGAGCTATTTTGGGAACAATCTTGACTCTACTTTGTAACCCAGTTTTCTGAATACAAAGTATTTAAGGTTGATCTATCATTATCTTTACTTGAGCTGCCCATGTATCACTATGTCAAAGTTCTCTTATGCGTGCAGATCATTTTCTTTTAATTTTTTATGTGATTAGAAATCTTTAGCCCTACTATGATGGATGTGAGAAAATTTTGTTTATTTGCTTTAAATTTGTGAATGTGTGTGGTTCCTGGTCCACTCTCAGGAACTTTCTTTAAAATAAAATAAACATTTTCCATTTTTATATTTTTTACTTTCTTTTAATTACCATGACAAACTTCTATAAAAGTCCCACATTCTTAAGATCTTGAGTCCCACTAAAATCATAACAGAGGAGTACCACCTCTATAAAAATGCAGGGGGATTTGTATCCTCGTGAGGTTGTCGTTTCGGTCCTAACGGATTCAAGCGTCAACATTTTTTGTGACCATACTCGGGACGATTTATTTTCAATATATTTGAGGAACCATAAATCTCCATGGCTCAAAGTTTTGAGAAGAATATTCAAGAAAATGACTGCTTATTTTAAGCATGGCTCACCTTTTTTGTAATATCCAAAAGAAACGAGAAGCATCAAAGATTCGGGAGAATGAACTCCCTGGAAACTCCATTGAAAAAATTCAAAATGAAGGGTTTCATTCATGTCATAATGCTTCTTTATCAAGCCCATCAATGGCTTTGCAAGACTCAACAAAAGGGAGAAATAATCAAGGAAGGAGACGATTTATAATACCCCTTTAAATCTACCAGAAGTAGACTTTCAAATGCCTAATATTCCTATTGAAATTTTTTCTACATTCTTTGGGGAAGCTTCAGAAGATGTTGAGCAACACTTGATTAATTTTAAAGGTATATGTTATGATTTCAACCTCAATGAAGACAATGTTACATGTAGATTATTCCTACAAACTCTATGACAGGATGCTCTTGAATGGTATAGTTCATTAATTCCTAACTCCATTACTAGCTAGGATGTGTTAGAAGCTTCATTTGCAGAAAAGTTCATCCCAAAGGTGCATTCATATGTTTTTGTTGATGTTTTAAATGTTATTTCCCACCCATCTTCTCCCATATGGAAGCAAGATAACAAAATGCCTAATTTTGAAGAAGAATCTAATCAAAGAGTGGATGAAGATGAAGATGAAACTTCCAAATTACAAGAAGAAAATTTCAGCCTCCTATATACTCCATATGAAGATATTTCAAGCAACAAATTTGAGAATGAAATTGAGAAGCCTCCACCAAATATACAAGAAGATTTCATCCTTGTAATAGATTATGAAACATCACAAGAGAACTAGTAGCAAGAAGAATTGGCAGAAGAAAACAATTTTGAGAATTAAGAAGATAGCCATTGCATAGAAGAAGAACATTTCCAAGACATCGTCATTGAAACAATGATTTTGAATGTGGAAAAGGAATAAAAAGAGAATGTTTTCAAGAAAGAAATTTCTCGTTTGATTGAAGATAGCAGCACTCTGGGGCAACCAATAGTAGATTATAGTGAATATTGGTTCGAAAGTATTGTTAGCCCGCCAATGCAAACAAGTCTTTTGCACACATTGCTCGATCCCATTGTGGTACATTTTGGGCATGCTCTTGATTTTCATGCTCCTCATTTATTGGTAGTAACCCACATCTTTCTCTTATTGTTGGAGCCCATTTCACAAGTCAATAGGATGCTCAAATGGCTTCATTGGAAATCTGCCTACACCTAAGGTTCCCCTTTCTTTCAAGTAAGTTAGGGTAGGTAGATCATGTATGTATATATTTTGTTGCTTCAGTTCAATTTTGCATAATAAGGCAATCTTTATATTGAATTTTGAAAATAACTCCATGAAAGAAGAAGAATTACAAGAGTTCAATTTGAAGATGACTCCATAGCCCAATGGAGAAGGAAGCACCTGGTCACGAGAGATTCTGGATTCTTGACAACCCACAAGGGGTTATCATCCCACAGTTGGAGCATGTTGTTGAGATCATTTCCCGCTTCCAAAATTTCCCTCTTCTTTTCTATTTTCCCAAATTATTTTCTCCCTTTCTTTTCCCTCTTCTATACTTACCCATTTTTTCCCTTCTACTTTCCCTTTCTCGTTCTATACTTAGCCAATTTTGCAATTATGGGTTCCCGGTTTGGCGGGGTGAAACTTTTATACCCCATGTTTCGTGATATACATTTTGCATCCAAAAGTTCTGCGATCTACATTTTGACCCCCAGACTCCCCAAACTTCCAAGACTCATTCCTTCTACGATGAGTCCGTCCGACCGCCACTCTATCCTATACTTAGCTGATTTCCAACCTTTTGCAATCGCGAGTTCCTAGGTTCACAAAAGTCTCAAATCCTATTTCACTCTCGTCTGTCCCCACCACCCTCGCGCGCTTCCCAATATGCATTTACTATGCTTTGAATGTTAACAACTCATCATGCAGGTTCGTAAAAATTGTCATTAATAAGCGAAGGGCTCGAGGATATATCCTATTAAAACGCATTAATTATATTATCCCTCTTGAGCGTTAATTTTAAACATTATCTGGAGCAAAGGAACGTTTTCGTTAACTTATGGCAGCAACTCGACAACAATTATGTGGAGATACATTGAACATTTTCGGGCATGAGGACCAGAGTTTTCAGTGGTCTAGAGCATATTCCTACTACTCATTCCATTCTGCCCAGAAGGAAGTAATCTGGATGTTTGGAATTGCGCGCACAGGTTGTGTCCCAAAAGTCTTTGACTGTAAAGAATTGGTCATCCGGTGCGCCGAGAGATATATTCCAAGCCAGCAGATCATTCAATTGTGGGATCATTCCCCTATCTCTCTCTCACCTCAAGTATTTCATAAGATGTTGAGACTTCCCGAGCCAATGCTTACCTTCAAGGGCGAAGATTGCAGAGAATTATTAAAGAAGCATGACAATGGGTTGGACCCCTTACCTGAGTTCTAGGAGAAACCAGTGGTCGTCCCTAAGGACATCATGAGATTGCAGCTTAGCTCATTCAAAAATCCTTTTCGGGAAATTGCTTGGCTTTTCACGAGGATAACATGACAAGAAACTATAGTTAGAATTTCCCACATGATTCTTTACATTTTATACTTTACGGTCAAGGAACAGGTCATCTTCAATTGGGGCAAGTTGATTTCCATTGAAATCTCTTCCCAATTGTCACAATACAAGAAGGAGAAGAAATTATTTATGTCATCTTATTTGGATTTTGCGATAGCACATTGTTGTCATTTTCCAATATTATATGTGTGTAAGAAGGTAAACTGTGAATTTGACCTGGTAACCTTCTGGTATCAAACATTATGGAGGAACAAATCCTCCCATCATTTTTATGAAGTTTTTAATGATTTTGTCTCAGTTTTTAAAGGCTTGTTGTTTGGAAAGGATGCTCCCCGGATGTATGACCAGGCGAGTAAGTTCCTGGATAGGAAGGGGACACTCGAACAAATGGAGAATTACAATGTCATAAGGATTTTTGGTTCCAAGGAAAATCCTTCCTCCCTTCTGTGCCACGTATCTGACAAAATGTTTGTTACTAAAATAGCAAGGCAGTACAACTACTGGTTGCATTTTTTCCATGAAAAGAGAAAAAAGCAATTCATACCTCTGCCTTGGAAAGTTGGGGACTTCATATTCAGAAATATGAACAAGATTGATGAATTTGCAGGCCATTTCCATAACCCGAATCTAAGATATGTTGAAAGGGTATAAGGGTTCGACCCTAGCAGAATTTTTGTAGAAAATCTACTGGCAATTGGCTTCAACAATTATTTTATTAATGCTATTCTGAATGAAGACGAAGATAATGACTCAGGCACTCCTGCTCGTGACAATGGCGACCTGGAAACCATACTCAACACCAATGAGTCGTACAAACAGAAAGGAAAAGGTCCCGGTGAGAAGAGTGCCCAATCCCCAACTGTCACTCCAAAGAGTACAACATCTTGGAGCAGTTCTCCAACGACCCACCAAATTAAGAAAGTGACCCACAATTCTTCAGGTGGAGATGGAGATAAGAACCCTCTGGGAAAGATTGAAAGTTCCCATAAACTTCCCCTGAGGATGAAAAGAAAAAACATTGTGTCAGAAGAGGAGGGACCTCGATCAGAGAGCGATATCCGTGACCTCTCCCTCGAGGATATGGAACTCAAGATTGGCATCGAAAAGATGTTTCCCAACGCTGATCAGCCAGAGGACATGGATCACTAGAATCCTTTGATGGAAATAATTGAGAATGATACCTTCGATTAAGAAGAGTCTTTTGTATTTTAGAGCATTGTTTTTTACAGCGAGTCCAAAAATTTAATTATTGAGAAAAGAGATGTAAAGAATAAAAAGGGGAAATCTCGTTCAGATGTTAACCTACGAAACATGCGACCTTCCCAAATTTCCCAAATTTACCGAGCAACTGGAGATGCTCTAGAAGATTCTATTGGAGGCCTTGAAGCAGAGAACCCCAAGTTAAAGGAAAGAATCAAAGAATTGGAGAAAACTTTAATGCCTCTTCCAGTACTTGCTAGTCCTTTAGAAATGATCGAGCCTACCACACCTATAGAAAAATTGAAAGGATCCGCAAGCCTGCTCACATCATCTAGGGGCTATGTGGAAAAGAACATTAATAAAAGAATGGAATTAATTACAGAGGCTTGGGAGATGTCAAAGAGCATGGTCTCTTTTGTAACGAGGGCACATGCCTTCCATGAATATTAACAGGTGGATTTAAAAAATGAAGAAGGTTTTTACCTTGACACGGTCGTACCCTTCGGTTTTAAAGTTACCAATATGACAGAGTTGAGAAGAAAAGAGGAGGATCTCGCTTCTCTGAACCGGATAAAACAATCGAATGCATGCTGGAAGGAAAAGGTTAAAAACTTGAATATCATTGTCCAAGCATGCAGCCAAGCCATAACAAGGAGAGAAGAATTATTCAAAAGGCTGACTAAAATTGTAACACACCCACTATCATAATTTTAAAAATTTCGGATTAATCTCCCTCAAGTGAGAAATCTCCAGAAAACCGGCATTTGCGAAATACCAACCCCTGGTGAAATATCGGGATTCAGGGTTTCTAATGTCAAACTCATTCACCCCTATGACTCGCATTCCTCCGAATTCCGATGCGCTCCTCACGCATTAGCTTCCCAGGCCAAGCCTGTGGTTCACTGCCTTTACGGCTGTGGTCTTACCTCCTTTCGGGGCAACTCCTATCGGGGTTTCGGGTTTCCTGATGTCGCAATTCACGAGTCCTCGGAACTCGCGATTCTCCGATCCCCGATATGCCCCTAACGCTTTAGCCCTCTAGGATAGCTCTGTCCTCATGTGACCTTCTACCATATGTCCATCACTCTATAACTACCCATCGGGGTTTCGGGGTTTATGATGTCGCGATGCACATGCCTTCGCAAATTCCGATTCCTCGATCCCCGATGCCACTTGGCGTGAACTCACGGCCAAGCTCGATCTTCCGACATTTGTCCCTTG
>ML789221.1:128280-145151 GCA_009831015.1 Picea engelmannii | reverse complement strand
TGGAGTCCAAATACGGTATTAAATTCTCAGTGGAAGTTAACGCCCCTTTTTCAAGGTGCCCTCCACCACCATCGTGGTCTCTTTTCCGCACATCCCCTCTCAGCAGTTCTGCAATAAATTCAAACTATCATTTACATTCATTGACCTCTTCCTGCAGGTCCATTTACAGCACATATTCATACTTATGAGTTTTTCCATAGTCCTTGGCCAGTTCAGTTATATTTACAATCTGGGGGAAACAGGGTGTTACAAAAATAGACCTAGCCAGAAGCACCAATGAGGTCCAAGACCCCAAATTGATTCTCAACTCGTTGTTCCTAACCAAACAAGCCTTTGACGAACAAGTTGATATCTTTAAAGGGTTATCATTTGAAAATTTCTATGGCATTATTGAGTATAGTGAAGATGACATGGAGAACTAGCTAGTGGACTATTCAGTAAAAAATCAAGATAGTGAAGAAACTTTGCGTAATATTTCCATTGATCGAAGGGACTTGGAGGGAGAGATTTTCAATATAAAAATCTGGCATGAAATCAACGTGGTGCCAATGAGAATCTATATCGAAGAGTGGTTTAAAAATGCCATTGACAAATTGACCGATGAAGGGCAAAAGGCAATTGAGACGGTTCATGTAACCATCGATGAAAGTAATAAAAGGACATCAACAAGCAAGTGACAAAAGAGGAGATACCATCATACTGATCACATCCTTCTTTCTTTATCGAGCTCTTCATCCAGTTACTCCAACTCTTTAAATAGAAAGGTTTAACTGAAGACTGATAATTTCCTTTTTCTTCTTACCAGGTCTTGTTGTCTTTCGCTGCCCACTTTCTTCCTTCTACAAACTTCATTCTTATATATATTTTCTTTATGGTCCAAGGGAGCCCCAATCCCAGTCATTTTGACAAACACATTTAAATTTCGAAGAATATGTAATGAACTATATATTTTTTTGAAATTCCAAGAAAGTATTTGAGGTTGATCTATCGTTGTCTTTACTTGAGCTGCTCATGTATCACTCTGTCAAAGTTATCTTATGCATGCAGATCATTTTCTTTTAATTTTTTATGCGATCAGAAATCTTTAGCCCTACTATGATGGATGTGAGGAAATTTTGTTTATTTGCTTTAAATGTGTGAATGTGTGGTTTTTGGTCCACTCTCAAGAACTTTCTTTAAAAGAAAATAAAACATTTTCCATTTTTATATTTTTTACTTTCTTTTGATTACCATGACGGACTTCTATATAAGTCCCACATTCTAAAGATCTTGAGTCCCACTAAAATCATAACAGAGGAGTACCACCTCTATAAAAACGCACGAGGATTTGTATCCTCGTGAGGTTGTCATTTCAGTCCTAACGGATTCAAGCTTCAACATCCACTTTTCTTCCACGTCCTTGTATGGGTATTCCACCTCATCATCCAATCACCTGTCACCTGTACCTTCCACATCATCGTATGAATGCCACATCATCCATACATATGACACGTGGCACTTTTTTATTGGTCCAAATGGACCCTCAAAAATGCCATTTCTTGGTTACACGTGGTAGCCTGTCGTGCTACTACATCACCATGATGACATCATCATCATGTCATTTTTTAGTTGTATGACCTGTATGGATAGGCCACGTGGCAGCCGGTGGGCCTGCCATGTGGCTCCCTTTCTTTGGCGTTGGACTTGGTTTGACCAAAATTTGATTGGCCATAACTTTTGCATACGAACTCTATTTGAGGTGATTTTTGCGCCATTAGAAATCTATCACTGAGCTCTACGCAATGAAGTAGTTTTCAAGAGAATTTGAGGATATAATTTTTTGAGCATTTTGGATCCTCCTGGACCTCTTTTGAGTGTTCTGGGTCCTCCTGGATCACACCTCCCCACTGAAGAAATTTTGGACCTACAAAAGTATGGATTGATTAGAAATGAAGTGAGGATACTTTTGCCCCACTTGTCCAGTATCATCCACCTTCCTACTTGGATAACAAGCACCTGACTCACGAAAATGAAAACGAAGACTGAAACAACATTGTTGACCAAGTTAACCATTCCCTTAAATTCACAAACTCCGCCATTCATTGTTGTCACTGCTAACCATACTCCACTGATTAGTAATAAACTGAACAACAAAAATGAATATACAAATGTGAAAAAGAATGAACCATCAACATATGTGCCCTTCTTAACAGGAACATCATCAACCAAAGGCCCTGTTTTACTTTCAACCGTAGGCTGTAAATATGGATCCTGGATACTAGCATTAACTAGAATTTTCACGTGCCCTGTAGTGAAAACTGTCAAATTAGTCTTCATTTTATGAGCTCTAACAATGAACTCAATCCTATCCTTAAAAAGATGATACTTGTTCTTTTCCTTGTAGAAAATGGCCTTCCTATCATACAAGTATGGACTTCCCAAAACCATCCCACAGATGTCGAGTGGAAGAACGTCTAACTCTACCTCATCAATGAAACTGGATGTGATCGCGAAGTGTAACTTGCATTGCTTAGTTACATGTACCTGAGCATTATCACAAATCCAACCCAAAGGATACGGTCTCGGATGAGGCCTAGTTTTGAATCCCAAACTTTGAACAACTTGCTCTGAAATAATATTCACTTGTGATCCACTATCAACAAGTGTATCAATCTTAGTGTGCTTTGAGATAACTCATAAATGAAACATGTCATTTATTTTCCTTCCATTAGGAATTACATTAGACTTTGTAGAAGAAGTACACAAACTGAAACTTGCAATAGAAGATTTACCTTTGATGCCCATAGTTGTAACCTGGGTTTCATCCTCAGAATCTCATCCAAGATCCTGAACTATGGTCGTGGCCTTCTCTTTACCCTTTCTAAGTTGATCCCACTTCAACTTCAATTATGGATGCAACTTCCAACAATGCTTCTCATCATGTCCTTTCTTCTTGCAATGAGAACATGCATGCTTCTTCTCTTCATCCTTCTTCACTGTAGTTGTCTTCTTACTCTTCCCTTTTCCCTTCAATGGCTCCTTGAATTCATGTGGTTCCTCTAACTCATCCTCAACATATTTTCCTTTGTTGAATTCAAGATGAGTAGCTTGAAATGATACTTCGTCAATATTAGTAGGATTAAACATCAATATAGTATGGCGAAGATATGAGTGCATACCACCGATATACTTTAGAAGAGTCTCATGAGTATGTAATGGAATTCCCAAAGACAATGCCTTCCTCTTAAATTCATGTGTAAAATCTTGAACATTTTTCCCTTTTCCTTGTCGTAAATGTTGCCAACAATTATTGATGTTTGCATATAAGCTAACGGATAAAATTGCTTTCTTAATGCAACAATAAATTCAATCTAGGAAGAAATGATTTTACCATGTTGAATAAGATCAACTTGTGTCTGACTCTCCCACCATATCAAAGTTGTGTCGCTTAGGCAAAGAGTAGCCAACTATATCATTGAAGTATCCTCTATGATTTTTTGTACCCTACAATATACTTCAATCTATTTGACCCAATTATCCAACTTCTTTGCATTCAACTCTCTATCATAAATAGGAAAATCAAACTTTACATCTAGCTTTAACAAAGGCAAATCATGAGAATGAGAAGACTTCTTAGAATGTTTCTTCCTCTTATGAGAAGAATGTTCACTTACATTGAAAGATGATGATGATGATGATGATGATGGGGATGAAGGAGACCCTAGAGGTTTTTCACCTTCTCCTTCTCCTTCAACTTTTACCATTGTTTCAACTGGACCACCTTCATTTTGATGAGGAGTTGCTCTCTTTCTTTCTAGGTCTTCCCGCAATTCCTTTACCATGGTTGTCATCTCAAGGAACATTTTTCGAAACTCCTTATCAACCTCAGAAAGAACATCTTCATGCTCCATTTCTTTTCTTCAAGTGAAGCTCCTTGAACCAATTTTAGGGTTATAACTTGCAAGCTTGCCTTCACCTCGCTTAAATTTAGACCTCGTAAGCATTAACTTGCAAATACACGTCAAAACCAGCTCTGATACCACATGATTTGAAAATACCAAATGAGTTATGATACCAACTTGATTCGAAATATCAACAACCACCAATACCAATTCAACCCGAAAATCCTTAGATGTCAATTAGTTCATAAATACACATAAACATCCGACCAGATTAAGGAAATTGAAGATCGACTTAACTATTTGAAAAATATCATGCAAATGTCTTACTTATCCATAAAATTCATTAACTGATAAATATAACTTGTGGAAATAATGAGTGCCAAAATGGAGAGAAATTGATCTAGGTGGATATTGGTGGCCACCCACCTATTCCAACTAGCTCCTCTTGTCAGTTTTTAGTTCAACATGCTCTTCTGTACTTCTTTGTAATTGTGGGTTCTACACTTTCGGGGTTGTCTGAATCCCTACACATCTTCCAGGTGGATACTGGTACCCTCCCACCTAATCCAACTGGCTTATTTAATATGTTTTCATGTCAGCACATCTTTTTGTACTTCTAGGGCCGTTTTGGGGCCCTAAACAATGTTTTTTTGGCGTGCCACAGTGAAATTGCAGATAAATTTAGAGTTAGACAACATAACACATAATTCTCGAAAATACCTTTCCAACGGGCTATCACGTGCCTAAAATGGAGATTGTATGCAAAAGTTACGACCACAGGAAGTTAATGTACTAACTTACCCAAACGAGGCCCACATGACTTTTGGCATTTCATCTCCTGGGGTTAGGTTTTTGGATGTCTAGGGTTTTGGCATTCATGTTTATCATAAAAGGCCTTCAAAGCCTCATTGTAATCATCTTCTTGCGAATGAGCATAGCTGTCACATCTCTTCTTAGAGATAAAGTTGCTACCATTCTAGCGAGTCTTGCACTCTGTATTTTTACAATCTCTTTACAATTATTTTATTAATATAAATCAAGTATTGTTGTATTTCTCTGTTTCTAGCAATTTTCATGACTATTTCATTGTAATTTATCTACTTTCGTTTCGTTCTGAAAATAATCTGGATCAATGGTATTGGAGCAGGATGCTCTTGACCGTTTTTCAACGCATGTCCCTAACGAAGTCTGAGTATAGCCAGTTGGGTCTCAAGCTTGTCTCTCTTGAGGACAATCACTCTCGCACGCCCAAGAAACCCTCGATGGCGGCAGAAAAGAAAAATGACGGAGCAAAAGATTTTATTAACCTGTTGCTTGAGCAAGCTCTCGCGCGACAAAGGGACGAAATGATGGAGAATTTTGCACACATCCTTCAACGCCTGTCGATAGCAACAAGCACATCTTCATCAAGCAACCATTTTGGAGGAACCTCTCCCTTCAAGGTACAAGTTAATTTTGATATTCCCATATTTGAAGGTCAGATAGATGCGAATGCCCTAGAAAAAATGGTTAAATATATTAGAAGGTTATTTCTCTGTTCAAAAAATTTTCGTTAGGGAAAATATCACCTTTACACTCCTCAAGGCTCTCCCCCATGTTAAACATTGGTGGGAAACTTACTGGGACCAAAGTTCCACAGAGGAATTTGAAATATATGGGGTCGAGCCCACTTGGGATTTTTTTGTGGATGCGGTCAAAGAACAATACTATCCTGTTGATAACTATGAAGACCAGTACATGAGATGGACCACACTCCGGCAAGAGAAGAGCCAAACAGTGTCAGAGTTCACAAATACTTTTCATACCTTGTGCACCAAGCTGGGTATCAAAGACTCCGAGCGACATCTGGTTCTAAAATACCATGGGGATTTGCATAGGTATATCCAAACCGAAATGGATTTCCTAAACATCTCATCATTGGGAGCTGCTTATCAATATGTTGTCAAAATCGAGCAGAAATTTAGTCATAAGAACAAATGGGAATTCGGTTCTACAAATCTGCAATAACCAAATCATGGTAAATACGACCCTAACCAACAACCTCTAGACAACCAGTCCAAGACACAAGACAAGAAGGGTAAAGGAAAGACAACAAATGACATTGGGAAGTGGTGTGACTTCCACAAAATCCCCTGGCACAACACCGATGAATGCCGCTCGAATAAGTCATTGGTGGTCGAGGTCAAAGACACAGAGCCGAACCCTGATTCATAAAATATTGAAAATAGATAGATCATCAACGCAGACCCCACTGCTACTGTCGCGACCACAACAATTCAACCAGAAGAACGAGTAGATCCTGAAGAGGGAGAGTGCCTCTTCCATTCACAAATGTGGGTGAAGGGGACCCCGTTGCATTTCATTATTGATAACAAAATCCAAAAAAACCTCATCTCAGCTAAGGTCATCAAACAGTTGGGGTTGTCGACAACACCACACCTGCAAGCATACAACATCGGGTGGCTTCACCAGGGATGAGATCTTTGTGTTAGCCAACAGTGTCACCTGTTTTATGGCATCCAACCCTTTAAGGATGAGGTAGTGTGTGATGTTTCCCCTCTTGATGTCTGTGATGTTGTTTTGGGCCAACCATATATGTGGAAACATCATGTTGTCTATGAGTCTAGACCCCATAGTGTCATTATTACTCTGGGAGGTAAGCTCTATAGGATACCAGAGGTAGTTCTAACTATTGCTCCCCCAAAACAGTGCCACAAGGTAATCTCTCGTGCTATAAAATTCATCCTCTTCACAGTTTGTTCAACAGATGCACATAAGACTGCTACAACCACTGCAACCTCAACACCTTCTATCCAACAAAAACAAATTGTCGAAGAGAAAGAAGATATTGTTTCTTCACCTACAATGGTGCCTACACAATGCCCCGTCAAACCTAGAGACAACAGGTTGGTGGAACAGATTCAACCCTGCCAACAATAGGTTTGTGATAGTCTTCCACAAACTAAGCAACACAACTTCTCCAACAAGGTACACAACTCACCAAGATTCAGATTCAAAAAATGATTTCCCCTCTTCCCTGGGCACTCAACGCAATGGAGACCATTGCTTCCTAAAGGGGGAGGACTGATCCAGGTGGATATTGGTGGCCACCCACCTATTCCAACTGGCTCCTCTTGTTAGTTTTTAGTTCAACACGTTCTTTTGTACTTCTTTGTAATTGTGGGTTCTACACTTCCGAGGTTGTCTGAAGCCCTACACATCTTCCAGGTGGATACTGGTGGTCTCCCACCTAATCCAATTGACTTATTTTATATGTTTTCATGTCAACACATCTTTATGTACTTCCAGGATCATTTTGGGTCCATAAACAGTGTTTTTTTGGTGTGCCACAGTCAAACTGTAGACATATTTAGAGTTTGATGACATAATGTGTAGTTCTCGAAAAGACCTTTCCAATGGGCTATCACACGCCTAAAACGAAGATCGTATGCAAAAGTTACGACCCCAGGAAGTTAATGTACTAACTTACCCAAATGGGACCCACATGACTTTTGGTGTTTCATCTCCCAGGGTTAGGTTTTTGGATGTCTAGGGTTTTGGCATTCATGTTTATCATAAAAAGGCTTTCAGAGCCTCAATGTAATTATCTTCTTGTGAATGAGAATATTCGTCACATCTCTTCTCAGAGATAAAGCTGCCACCATTCTAGCGACTCTTGCACTCTATATTTTTACAGTCTCTTTACAATTCTTTCATTAATATAAATCAAGTGTTGCTGTATTTCTCTGTCTTTTGAAATTTTCATGAGTATTTCATTGTAATTTCTCTACTTTCATTTCGTTCCGAAAATAATCCAGATCATAAATAGACTGCTCTTATTAATTCTCAAAATGCCAAAAATTACAATGAAATGGTCTTTACAAATTCAAATTATGAAGACACCCTTCAAGTCGGCTACTCCAACCCAAAAACAAAGGTCACCATTAAAATCCTCATGAAATTCTGAGAAGAATGAGTATAAACTCGACTATATTCTGAACAGGTGCCCGGAAAAACCTTTTTGCATGTATAACGAAACTATGGGTCTCATACATGTCAATCTGAACTAAGACTTCCATATCCAACACTTTTATACAAATATGACATTATCATCACGATCCTCTTGAAAAATCAAGAAAAATGAGTATAAACACCCCATACCTTTCTCAAAGAACTCAATGGCATACAAAACGAGGCAAATCAAAACCAAGAACACCTCTTGCACGCAAAATGAGGAAAATATAACTTGGAACAAACTTCAATGAACCATACTCCAATCTGGCATGAATTTCCATGTCGTATGCAGGCTGGGCGTTGAGTTTATATAGGCCAAAGTCGGCCTAACCAAGCCTCTTTATTCTCAAGCTTCATTATTACTCTTTAAATAATACATTTATTGTTAGTTAGAACAACCAACATGCATGGCGCATTGGTAGGAGGAATCTAGTTAAATTTCACAAATGGGCTAATTTTCCATGTTTTTTCCCAAAAAAAGATTCGCTAATTTCCATTTTTTCTAAAAGTGATTCACCCAAATTCCATAGAATAATTTTTTTTTACCTTAAAAGTCACCAAAATTTTATAGAACTATATAAAATCCTTAGAAATTTGAATATTTTTACAAAACTATCGCCAAACATTTTATATTTTGCATATTAAGGACTAGTAAGATTACCCCATGTTTCTACATTTTAATATAAATTTTCATCCTTAAAATCATCTCTATAGTTAAGGCATTGGAATATGCTGGGAATATTCCCCCATAGGTCATGGGTCCAATTCCCATCCAAGCCAATGAATTTTATTCTCCCTTAGCCATTATTAGCCAATTGGAGAGTGCCACATGGCACCCTCTAATTGGTCCATGTGTCATAATGTCATTGGTCCACCTTTATGCCATGTCATTATATAGATCTTCCATATCAACATCTAGTCACCTACCACCTGTACCTTCCACATCATCGTACGAATGCCATGTCATTTGTACATATGACATGTGACACTTTTTTATTGGTCCAAATGGACCCTAAAAAATGCCATTTCTGGGTGACATGTGGTAGCCTGTCGTGCTGCCACGCCACCATCACATCATCTGTCAATTATGCGATCTATATGGACAGGCCACGTGTCAGCCTGTGGGCCTGCCATGTGACACCCCTTCTTTGACTTTTGACCTGGTTTGATCAAACTTTGACCGACCACAACTTTTGCATACAAACTCCATTTGAGGCGATTTTTGCACCATTGGAAAGCTATCACCAAGCTCTCCTTAATGAAGTAGTTTTCAAAAGCATGTGAGAATATCAATTTTTGAGCATTTTGGATCCTCCTGGATCACTAGTACACAAAATTTTCTAACTTCGTCCTTTCGTTTGAGACGATTTGAGAGTCAATAATTTTTTTTGTGTACATGATCCACAAAAATATGTATACAAACAATTATTGTGTTGTACCTTCCTTCAACTATATTGACTATCATGATTCCTTAGCAAAAGAAACACCATAAAATTGAGAAAAAAAATCACTTCACTAAAAAAACTTATCTTAAATTTTGGAACACTTGCTTTAATTCCACAAATTTCATGTAAAGTCTATAGTCATGTAAGAGTTTCACTTTATTCTCTTTCTTTCAAAATTATGATGTTTAAATTTTTTAATTCAAAATTGTAAAATTTTATTTTTTGTTTGAAAAAATTATTTAATAGTATTTAAATTTGGTGTTTTCCATTAATTTTGATTTATAATAAATTTAAATTTAAATGAATTTATAATTATTTATACTTATGGTACATTTAAATGAATTTAAATGATTTTTTTCATTGAAATTTGTGGATATTGGAGTTTGTTTAAGAAAAATACAATCCATCTTTCTCTAATGCGAAAGTGAAAGTGAAAATACTAGTATTTTGACAACACCACACAAATATCCACAAACAACAATTTATTCACATATATATACTCTACCCCTCCAAAATTGAACATATAATCTACGAAAAAAACCCATATTCTCAATTACTAAGCTCACTAAGACTATACTTATACACACCTATATACATATACCTACACATAAATATATCCATTTTCTTAACATGTGTAAAATCAATATCTAGTTGGCCTAGAATACAAACTTTTTTAACTTTATCTTTTCAATTGAGACTATTTAACAACTATTTTTTTAACATGTGTAAAATCAATATTTAAATGAACTAACATACAAACACAAACTTTTCTAACTTTGTCTTTTTAATTATAACTATTTAACAACCAATACAAATTTAATGTACATAACAATTGTAACTATTTAACAACCAATACAATTTTAATATAAATGATCCAAAAATCTATACAAACACATTATTGAGTTAGTACCACCCTTCAAGTATATCCACTCTTATACACGATTCTTTAACAAGAGAAACCACACCATAAAATTGGCCCCAAAAAAACACTTCACTCAAAACAAATCTTATCTAAAATTTTGAAATCTTATCAAAAATTCTGGAATACTTACTTCAATTCCACAAATTTCATATAAAGCGTATATAATTGTGGGAGAGTTTCATAAACTTTTTGAAATATTATTTAATAATATTTAAATTTGGTGTTTTCTATTAATTTTGATTTATAATAAATTTAAATTTAAATAAATTTATAATTATTTATACTTATTCTATATTTAATGAATTTAAATGTTTTTTTTTTTTTTTTAAATTTTTGGATATTAAGGTTTGTTCAAGAAAAATACAATTCATTTCTCTCTAATGTCAAAAATAGAGTGAAAATGCTAATACTTTATTAGTCCCACACAAATTTCTACAAACAGTAATTTCCTCACATATACATACCTTACCCCTTCCGGAATTGGACATATGATCTTCGAAAAAAAACCCATATTCTCAATCGCTAAGCCCACTAAAACTATACTTATACACACCTATATACATATACCTACACACAAATATATTCATTTTTCTTAGAATGTATAAAATCAATATCTAGCTAGCCTAGAATACAAACTTTTCTAACTTTATTTTTTCAATTGAAACTATTTAACAACTATTTTCTTAACATGTGTAAAATCAATATCTAACTGACCTAACATACAAACTCAAACTTTTCTAACTTTATCTTTTCAATTGTAACTATTTAACAACCAATAAGATTTTAATATACATGATCCAAAAATCTATCCAAACACATTATTGAGTCAATATGTCCCTTCAACTATATCCACTCTTATATATGATTTCTCAACCAAAAACCACACCATAAAAAAAAACAAAAAACCACTTTACTCAAAACAAGGCTACTAGGTAGCATATACCTCCCAAATATAATAATGAAAGTATTGTTTAAGGAGATAGGGAGAGGAGTAGGCATGAAATGACTAGATGGCAGAAATATTTATTAAATTTACATTGGGGGAAGTGAAGGCAGCAATAAGACTTCAAAGTTTTTGGCCAATAAGATTTCAGATAAATGAGATTTAAGATTTAAAATTAATCATTATTTTTTAAAACTTTAGATAAAGGGGTGTATATTTTATGGTCAACCATGAACTAATAGAAAATCAAACCTTTTTTTTTTTCCAGAAAAAAATTAACGTAGATTTATATTAAGTATAAATTTTTTACAGCAACACAGAGACCTGTAAACAGTCCCCAGAACCAGTCCAATAAAAATGGTGACAGTAGGATAACACCAGAAAGCTGAAAATTAGTAATAGCAGAAAGGAAATAGCACAGTGCTGGTTGAATTAACGAGATGACTGCTGGAATGATAATCTGCTCAGAAGAATATGCTCATTTTTGTTCAAAAATCACAATATGAGGCTGCATTCGGTGATCTTTACCCTTCACCATCCCTTGACAATTCAAAGATATTAATACTGGAGGGCTGACTGTCCAGACCACTGTCCGAGTGATAAACCGATAATCTTCCTTCAATTTCTGTTAGAGCTCTTTTAGAGAGGGCATCGACTTCTTTATTATGCACTCTATAAATGTGGTGGACGCTGAGATCTTTGATATTTTTAGCCAAATCCAATATTTTTTGTTTCCAGCACTCAATATTTACAGTACTGAGATTACACTTTTGGTTTATCCAATCAATGATGACCCATGAATCACCAAGGATTTGGAGTTGGTTAATTGACCAATAGGATGCCAGAGTGAGAGTTGCCCACAACCCCAACAGTTCCGCTTTGGTATTTGTTCCTGCTCCGCAGTTGAAGAACCATTTGGTAACTCTCGAAGAATGTGATCTGAAAATGCCTCCAACCCCACAGCAAAGACCACTAGAGTGAGCAAATCAAACCTAACTCAACACTATATACCATGCCTATCCGCAGATATAATAAATCTTATCTAAAATTTTGGAACACTTACTTTAATTCCACAAATTTCATATAAAGTGTATAAAACTATGAAACACTTAATTCCACAAATTTCATATAAAGTATATATAATTATGAGAAAGTTTCACTTTATTCTCTAATTCTTTTTCAAAATTATAATGGTTTATTTTTTATTTTTAAAATTTTATTTAAAATTTTGAAACACTTACTTTAATTTCATTTCACAAATTTCATATAAAGTCTATGTAATTATGGTAGCGTTTCTCTTTATTGTCTTTCAGATTGATTTTTTATTTCAAATATAAGTTTGAAATGCAATCTTTATTTTTCTTATTTTAATATTAATAAATATTTAAATTTGATTTATAATAAATTTAAGTAAATTTATATACAAAATATAATTAATTTAGTTTAAATATAAAATAAATTTGATTTATAATAAATTTAAGTAAATTTATATACAAAATATAATTAATTTATTTAAAATATAAAATAGTTTGTTAAAAGAAATTTAATGTATTTAATTTTTTATTTTACTAATTATTAGAAACATCATTAAATGAAATCTTTCCCACTATAATTAATATAGATCCATTTTTATGGAGCACTCACAACTATCTAATCTTTAGAAGTGCCAGATTTAATGCTTCTTGATAAATTCAATGTTGAGATTTTAATCCCTTTTCATAGATGCAATGTTGAGATAAATCTATGTTGATTTAATAGATTAATATTAAAGTATTAAAAAATATTATCATCTAATTTAAAAAAATAGTATAAAATATATTAAAAAATATTAATATATTTTTTAATATAAAAATAAAATATTAATATAAATTAAAATGTTTCATATATATAATTTTTATTATTTTAATGTTATGTTCCATTTTCTATTATAAAGCGTCTCTAAACTTAATAACATCTAATTTCTCAAAATGAAATTAACATTTTAATGCAAATCTCTGATCTCTATTTTTATAGAAAGTGATATATTCAAAATGAAATTAACATCTTAATGCAAATCTCTGATCTCTAATTTTTATACAACGTGATATATTCAAGTGAAATACTCAAATATTTGCTTTCCACATCATGTGAGGAAAATCTAAGGACACGCTTTTTACATAGAAAGCTAAAAAAATATCACATGAAACTAAATATCTCCATCTCACACATGTAAATATCGCTGGAGTAGGAGTTCAGATGTCCTCGGAATTCCAAAGCAGACACCCTCTCCCTCTTTATTCTTTATTATGAGGTGGAGAAGCACCAAAAGTGTATACAAGGATAGAAGGATTAACAAATCTTAAATAGTGACCAGGACCAAAAGTACCTAAAATTGAAGGATATACATGGATGATTCGGGAGAAACCGAGGGAGATTGAGTAAGTGGGCATTCTATCTGATCTATTTTCTGATAGATGGTTATGTAGCACTGCTGATTATGGTGGTGTGGAGGTAAATAAATTCTGCTGCAGATACGAGGAGGATTGGGAATAAAGTCTTGGTTCGATTGATCCATGTTCTTGTTCACTATAACAGGGGTTACATGCATATTTGCAATTGGTTTGCTGTGTTTGTGCACTGAAGGGCTGTAGGATTAATTCAAGGGTTGGAGCTTATTGAAGTGGTGTGCATCTGTTATGGGGATCTGTTGTATGTATTTGCTGAGAAAGGTTATTTGGGTTTTAGAGAAAGATGAAGGGGGCGTGTATCAATGCAGATTTTGGCCATAAGAATTGAGGATAATGTTTTTCTGAAGGTTTTGGTGGAAGGTGGGTGCTGTAATTTTGAATTGGGAGGCCTGAAAATTGGTTTGTGAGGTTAATTTTTGAAGACTGGTTGTTTATATGCGAGCAGTAGAGGTTGAATTTTGCTGGGAAAACAGGGTTTTTGCTGTATGATTGAAGTTCGGTGTTAATATTTGGCTTCGAAATAGTTTTTTGGGAGATGGGTTTTGGGATGCAGGTTGGTAGCTAAGTGGGTTTTAATCAGAGGACAAAAGAGGGGAGGAAAGATGGAGTGGGACAGTGGTTCCGACATGAGCATGGAGGAGGAAGATCACATGCAAATCTGTGAGGATGAAGGGTTTTTGATGAATGATGGAGGACCAGTTCCTATTGCTATGGATAACCTGCTTCATTCTACTCCATGTGGGTTTGCTGTAACAGATGCCCTTGAGCCGGATCAGCCGATTATTTATGTAAACGCAGTGTTTGAGTATGTTACTGGCTACAAGGCCGAGGAGATTCTCGGAAGGAATTGGTAAGTTTTAATTTCTGTTGCCTCTTGCTATTTTTTTTGATTTTTTTTTATAGAGACCTTGCAAGTCTAAGAAATTTGGGCATTTTAGTATGATTTTAGGCGATGAGAACTAGGCTTCCTTCCAGAGTCTTCTATTTTCAAATATAGATTTCATTGATAGTTTGTGAGACCATTCACCTTTCATCCTATTCCTGGATCTACACTAATATAATATTTTATGGGAGGTGGCTTCTGTTATAGATAGAAACTGATATCGGAGAGATACTTATCCATGTAGCATACGAGAACAAGGTTACACAGAGAAGGAGGTAGATGCGAAGATGAAAATCACACCCTGAGACAACAATTTGATGATGCCCATATGAAACTCGTGTGTCCTATTTATGTAAAAGTTGGACTATTTTAGGCCATTTTATGACATTATTTTCCATAGTCTAAACATTTTCCAATTACTCACTCAAAATAATGAGAAGAGAAACTGACATTTTTTACTTGAAATTTGGTAAGAATTAGTTTGTATTAATGGAATTGCAGATGTCAATCATTAACATTGCAAAATCAAGTTGTAGTAGGGGTAAGGGTGTTGAATTTATTTCTGCATTAAGAACAACGATTTCAACAATCCAAAATTGCAATTCCAGTAAAGATTTTATGGCCTGATTCCGAAGATGGCAAACCAGAAAAGGTCAAAATCTTATAAATTTTATTTTTGACATAAAAGCATCCTTTGACTATTAATAATTATAAAACAATGTATAGAGCTTCTGTACTAAAAATTGGTGGACCTGCATGCAGTCTCCATAAAAAGTGGGCTAGTTTACGCAGAACTGCCCATTACAGCCAGCTGCAAATATGAATAACTAAAAAATAAGCACAAGTCTAGATAAAACAAAAATCACAAGACATTTTGCTTGAGGACAAACACTAGACAACAAGAACCAAGCTAGCAGCTGATGAGGGCTCATCATGATCATTTGGGGCTCGACCCAAACCAGAGATTGGCGGATCATTGTCAACCACAAGCAGCTCCCAGCCATTATTGGCTGGCTTGAGAGGCTTTAGAGTCTTAGAAATGACAGCGCCAGAGTTAGTAACGTGTTGTTATGCGCTAGAGGAGGAGGCTATTTATTCTTGTGTTTTCGTACTTTCACGAACTTGTTGACTTGTTTTGTGGCAAGCCTTGCTATCACCATAGAGAGTATGTTGACTGGGCATTGGAAGGACTAGGTGGCTCTTTGCTCATATTGTAAGGGGCCCCACCTTAGTGATCTAACAATTGCTATAAATATGCCATTTCCATCTGAATTTTTTAGACTTATTGTAATTTGCAAGGATGGACTTGTACAAATTAGTGCATTGTCATACCATGAGAAAGTTTTTGAAGACTCTTTATCATTGAATAAGGACTCCAATGCATTTATTGCACAAAAAGTAAAGCACTTCAATGTGAGTATGCATCCAAGTATAATAAATTAAATAGCCCAAGGAACATGATCGCCTAAGAAGGTTGCGTTTAGTGTTTTAAAACTTGGTTCGAGTTGACTTGGGCTTGGTCAACTCAGTCAAGTTGATTGGTGATCTGGTCGACTCGTTCATTGGCTCGATTCGGTGGGCCAGTTTGGTACCACGGTCAAGTCAAAGCATGACTCAACTAGTTTGATACCAAACTGACCCTACTCGGTCGAGTCCATACCTACTCGGCGTAGTAGGCACTGGACCCCACCAATGTGCAAAATTCAATTTTTCCTTAAAAGGGTTTGACTAAAAACGCTGGCAATTAATGGTAAAAGTTGACATTTCCTTTATCTTTCCTTTTTATCCTTACTTAAATTTTTAACATTACTATTAATTGTTTCAGGATGTTTGAGAGTGGTTCTAACCTCATCGGACTTCATATGGAGAAAGTAGAATTTCATATCCCAATCACAATTCAACAAACTTAACAGTTTTCAGGATTTTAGGATTGGTATGATTGCACCATTTTCATTGAATTCTATCACATATGAGGGTATGGGATTGGCATTTAATCAAGAGCACCAAGCCCTTTATGTACCTTGATGTTGGTGGTATTGATTGTTGAACTCAAACCAAAATCATTGATTAATGTACCCTTCACTCAAAATGTACCCTTCACTCAAACCAAAATCATTGATTAAGCATGTTAAACTTTTTCTACCATATTATAAAGCATCAATTAGGTAGTTCCATCAAAATTGGGAGGTGTTGACTGATGTTCCTAGAGGATTGAGTTAGAGGAAAAGGATAGAGAAGAGGCAAAGGGTGATACTAATGATGAGGATCCCAATATAAGCGATGGTGGAACATTGCTTGTGTTAAATTATTAGCTTGATTTCTTATGCGGATTAATT
>ML789221.1:54827-121181 GCA_009831015.1 Picea engelmannii | reverse complement strand
GAGAACTAGGGAGTTTTAACTTTTGGCCAACAATTTTCCATCATTCTGAATGAAAGGGGACCACCAAATGTAATGATTATTAAAAGATAAGCTAGTATGCAAAGAGGTCTCTTTGTGACAGAGAGGCTTGGTCGCCTCCTAGGTCTTCTGGATACTCTGAATTACAAAGACGCCAACAATTTTGACGTGTGTAGGGGTAGTAGCCAAGGTCAGAAGTTATGCTTGACAAGAACTTTCCAAGCCTCCTTTCCATTCATGGTTCAAGTGACCCATTGGGTGCATAAAGCTTGGGCTTGAAGATGGGACTTGATGATGCCCAACCCACCATATTCTCTTGTAGTACAACATGAATCCCAACTGACCCTATGAGGGCCTTTTCCAACTAGAATTATTGGCCCACAAGAAGTTCATAGCCTACAAGAAGTTCATAGCCTTCTCTAGCTGTTGCCAAGTTAACTTGGAGGACACTCAACATGAGTAATAATAGACATGGGTGATTGTGAATACTTTAGTGAAAATTTGAAACTTAGCTACCAAGGCTAGAGGCATCATGATCCACCACTTATCCATCATTTTATCAACCCTCTACACTACTAACTCCCATAAATATTTAGGAGAAGCATGAAAAGCAAAGGAATACCAAGGAAATTGAATACATGACTTGATTGAAGCCAAGACCAACCTCGGGTTGCAACAAGTTTGGAATTGGGTGTTGGCTTTGTCTAAAGCATTGAGTTTTGAGCCATTAAATGTAAAGGTAATCAAACATTCCAGTGTGGTCCCGATAGGTTTGTTCTTCCAAGATAATAAGAAAAGAGTTGTTAGTGAAATGGCCATTCACCAATTGACCTGAGTCACGATTATGAAGCAAGATACCTTTAATGAGACCCATTCCTACCTTATTGCACAACAAATAGCCCAAAGCTTTAACAACCATCACATACAACATTGGACCTAGTAGGCAACCTTGTTTGATAGAATGGAACATGCCGACCTCCTTAGACGCGCATCTCTTGATGGACATGGAAGTAGAGGCTGCAATGAACAATGTCTCAACTGCCCCAATAAAGAAGGAGCCAAAGCCTAGGGCCTTTGTCATTGGAAGATTAAATGGCCACTCAACTTGGTGATAGGCCTTTGTTTCAACTTGTTTCTAATTACCCTAATGCAACAAGGTCACCTTTTGCCAATTTGGGTGAGTTTATGATTATTGTAGCCGCCATATAACATTCAAATCGAAGTCCCTCAACTAAGGACCCATGAGTGGGGGGTATCTATTGAAGAGAAATAAAGACTAATAAACTTATGTAGGTTAAGCAATGCTAATACAATCTTAACAAAAATAGAAAGAAAGCAATGGCACATACATAGTACACAAGAGATTTACTCTTGAAACCCTTGACCAGGAAAACCAACAAAAGTAGAGCCACACTTCTTTTTCATCGTATTAACAAAACAATTTACAATACAATATTTATAGGTATTCCATAACATCATTGAACCCTAATCCGTTTATTGGTATTAAAAAACAATGGGTATAAAACCATAGCTCAAAAACCACCCATAACAGGCCCAAAAAATGTGTTGAGATGCACATTGCACATGCAAATAATACAACACATATCCAATATCTATTTTTCCAAGTTCTCCCAGGACTTGCCCTTGGGCCCAACCACTATTGCAAGTACAGGTGCACAACAAGCACAAACAACATTGGGGAGACTTAAATGTTGGCGGAGGCGATCACAACACCCCTCTTTCATTGACTTGGAAAGCCATTATTGACTCATAGGCCTTTTTGAAGTCAATCTTTGATAAAAATAACATGTACACCCAATGCAGGAGCCCATTTCGTGCCTACCCATACAACAATTACATTATCTAGGATGTGTCTGCATCGAATGAACCTTGTTTGCCCTGACCTGATTATTTTAGGAAAAATATGCTTTAAGCATAAAGCCAAGTCCTTGTCCAAGATTTGTATGAAGTATTAAGCAGAGTAATTGGCCTCCAATTCACGATTAGCTTAGGGTCCTCTCCTTGGGGTAAATTTTATGAAGCCTTGAACAATGCTAGCCCCAAGCGATTGCTTCCTTATCACTTCCTTGTAGACTTGTAACAAATTTGGCTTGACAAAATCTGATGTGGCATACAAAGAACTCACATGGGAAGCTATCCAACCCTGGAGTCTTGTCATCAACGAATCCATGAATAACAACAATCAATTTATCTAAAGATATGGTTTGTTCACATGCACGCCTTTTCCTCCTCCAAGACCTTGTTAGCAATCATGTTAAGGAAACGTTGCATCACTGCCTCTTTGTGAGTAATGAGATGTTGAAACTATAAAACCATTTTGTAATGATTGGCGAACTCTTCCTCAATGAGCTCTTGGTTAGTTACTCACCCATTCCTAATCTTGTGAGTAAACATATTCTCTCTTGGTTGATTACCAAATCCTTAAAAAAGGCCTTAGTAGGCGTATTCCTGGCCTTAATTTGGTGCATGCAAGCACAAACGTAGGCACCTATTGTAGTTAGGGAGAAAGTACAAGAAGGTTGCCAGTAGATCCTTACATAGAACAATGCAAGTTATAGCATCATATATAGAAGCACACAAGTATACATATAGACATACACAATAGTGAGAGAACCATCAAAGCATTTTATTAGATGTAGCCAAAACAACCTCTGTCTTTCCATTGCATGATGATGTGTGTGTGTATATATATATATATGTGATGTACAGTTACTAGTTGGTTACATTCCTTAATTGTCGCGTCAGTCGACTCTAACTGCGTATTCGATCGACTTCCCTAGCCGACTACTACAGTCGACTCGAATGGTGGATCTAGTCGGCAGAGCCGACTAGCCCGTACAACATCTCCCCCCCCCTCAATTCCTTGCTCGTCCTGAGCAAGAGAGGAATGTGACAAAATTACAAAATTTTCTACTATGTCCTTCTTCTGAGGTTATTACAAAATGAGAATAAGAAAGAGAGAATGTCGGTGTCAAGTTCTAGTGAAGTTTCTTTGCTTGTTGAATCGTAGATGTTTCTATTTGCAAGTAGACCGATCCTTTAGTACTGCATTCTTGGAAGTTTCACGCTTTAGATACAACTTTCCAACTTTTTCTTAGTTGAATGCCAGAGTTTGGCAGCATCCCTGGTTTTTGTTCGTGTCCATAGTCGGCTTTTCTTCCCACAGAAAAGTGTTTACTTGAAACGATCTTTTCACATTTTCTTTTCGCCTCCAACGATTAATCTTTGCTAATGGGGCAATCGTTGGTTGTGATTCGTTCAAGTAACCTGAACTGGATTGTGATTTCCATATCCTATCTTAGGGATGACTCTCGAATGTCCCTCTATCCTTGGGATCGAGCGAATGGTACCGAGGAGGAACATTCCTTCTTTCGTGTGATGGTGAGTATCTTCTCTCGACGTCTGTATCCCAAGATGGCTGGCCAACTTCTTCCTTCTGGAGATCTGGATCAGGTGGGTCATTGTCTGCGACATTCGCCATCAACATAGTCTATTTTTTAGAAACTTAACTGCTTGCAGGATAGTTTCTCTTTGTTCCTTTAGCTCTGATATATAGGGGTTGGTTTCGTGATTCTTAAGGTAGTTGATAGGATAGCCAGACTCTCCACACGTAACTTAATCTTCAAGGATCTTGAATTTGCATGGATATGCGTGTGTGATGATGGTTCCTGTCCTTTATTGATGGAGTGAATACTGGTTGTATGAAATCAACTGCTTTGTTGTACGCTTACACAACCTTTACTGTCTTGATGAGAGATATTCCCACGTACTATCGTTTGTTCTAGCCAACCATCTGTGGATCATGTGAAATATTGTGCGTAGTTATGGTGCTGTAGTAACCAACTGTTTCTTGGTAATGGTGTCGACATTGATTATTGGTTCATGTGAAGAGACCTTTCTGTCACTGGCGACGAACGAAGTATCCGTCCATGTTTGCTCTGGTCTCCTGATGATTTGATTAGTATTTGGTCTTTTGACTCCATGCTTGTATTATTGATGGTTTGATTGCGATATTGTTTATTCACTTGAAATTCACATTTATGTGTTTTCTTTCACTGACATTGCTCCGGGGGTATTTTGTGAATCAATTCCTATTGGTGTCCCCCCTTCTTTCGAGATTTCACCAGTAGGATTGTAGCTTATTATGTATGATATTTCTTTAGTTGGGCCCCATTGACTAATTTCTTAAAGGGTTTCCCTTGGAGTGTTTTTAGTTGTACTGCTCCTGAAGGTCGGATGTCTTCGACCACATATGGCCCTAGCCATGCAGTTTCTGGCTTTCTCGGCTTTCCTTTTACTTGATTGTCGTATAGGAGTACCAAGTCCCTGTCATTAATATCCTTTTTCTTGAGATGTCGATCATGCTAGGATTTTTGTTGGTTCTTTTGAGTTTCCTGGTGTTGTTGTGCCAACATTCTTTCCTCATCTAATTGATTTAGTTGGTAGAAACGTTGTCTTGTATCACGTATATGGTCGAATTCTAACATTGATGCTATCTGACCTGCATTAGCACATAAGTAAAGTGGTATGACGACCTCCTGACCATAGACTAACTTGAAAGGTGTCCTGTCGAACTTTTTTATGCTGTTCTGTAGGCCCATAGTATTGCCGGAATTTTTTCGGCCCAGTCGTCTCTGTTGAGTCCACATACTTTTGTTAAGCCTTTGTGTAAAGTCTTGTTAAAAGATTCGACAACTCCGTTGGTTTGCGGATGATATGCAATTGTCTTTTTATGGTCAATCATAAATTTCTTGAGCAATACTTCGATTGTACTGTTGATAAAGTGTGTGCTTTGGTCACTGATTATTGTTACAGGGCAGCCGAAACAAGTTACTATATTTTCGTATATAAATTTCGTGACTGCTTCCTTTGTACAATTCTCGACTGGTTCTGCTTCAGCCCATTTGGTTAAGTATTCAACGACTGTGATGATATATTTTGCCCCCGTCCTTTTAGCTCTTTTCGGGAAAGGTCCGACAAAATCAATAGCGTGGATTTCAAACGATAAATTGGGATTTACGAAATGTAAGGGCATCTCGTTTTTCTATACTGGTCGGCCTGGCCTTTGGCACTTATAGTATTTCTTTATTTGCTCCTGACAATCTTTATGTAACGTCGACCACCAAAGACCGACTTGCAAAATTTTCCTGGCTATCGTATCGGCTTGGAAGTGACCTCCTGTTGGGCCTACATGTGCCTCGGTAATGATATCTTTCCTTTCACGCTCTAGTGCACATCTCCTCAAAATATTGTTGAGTCCTAGCTTGTAGAGGTAACCATTCATTAGGGAGAATGGTACAACTTTCATTGCTAGAATTTTTCGTTTATTAGTTGGGAGATCTTCATGTGCTTTCCCTTCTAAGAAATTTGCAATTTCTTCTAGTTCTATAGGGACTGCTTCTACTCTGAATAAGTTTGCATTTGGGAAATCATCTTCTATTCCGGTCGGATCTTCCCCTGTCTCCCAGTCGAGATAAGGTGATTCGGCCTGACATTTTTCTTCCCTGGTCGAACTATTACTTCAAAGTCGAATTCTTGAAATAGTAGTAGCCATCGACACATTTTCCCTTGGTGCACTGGTTTGTTTACTAGATATTTCAGCGCTTGGTGATCCGTGAAGAATATAAATGGGTTTGCTAGTAAGTAGTGCCTGAATTTTTGTAGGGCAAAAATCATTGCTAGGGCTTCGCGTTCCATTGTTGAATAATTTCTTTCTGCCTTGTTTAACTTCCGACTGGCTTATGCGTTTGTGTGGTCTATCAGGTCATCGTATGGTTGGGCTAAAACGGAGCCAACATCGACGTTGGATGCATCGACATGAACGTGGAATTTCTTCGACCAGTCCGGGAATCTTAAGATAGGTCTACCAACTTTCTTTTTAATAGTTCAAAAGATGTGTTGCATTCTTGGCTCCAATAAAATTCGGCTTCTTTCTTTAGTAACTCGTCGATTGGAAAAGTAATGTTAGAATAGTGACGAATAAACTTCCGATAGTATCCTGTGTGCCCAAGAAAGATTTTGATTTGCTTTTGGTTCACTGGTGGTTTCAAGTCGAGAATGACTTTGATCTTAGCCATGTCGACTTTAATCCCATCTTTGCATACGATATGGCCCAACAATATACCAATTGGCATGGCAAAGATGCATTTTTTATGTTTAAAGATAAATGGATTTGCCTGCATCTTTCCAACATCATTCTTAGCCATTGTATATGATCTTTTAGGAGGCTATAGATGGTCCAGTCATCAAAGTATATTGCCATTGTTTTATAGATATACTCTTGAAATGCCTTAACCACTATTCTGGAAAAGACTATTGGGGCATTTTTTAAACCGAAGGGCATTACTCTGTATGCAAAAGAGCCAAACTCGGAGACAAATGTAGTTTTTTCTTGATCCTCTTTTGATACCGGTACCTGATTGTATCCAGAGAAGTCGTCAGTGAACGAGTAGCATTCGTGACCCGCAACTTCATTGATAATTTCGTCGGCAAAAGGTGTTGGGAATGGGTCAGTCACAGTGAGTTTGTTTAATCCTCGAAAGTCGACACAGATTCCCAGCTTTTTTGGGTCGTGTTTCTTCGGTTGTACGACCATCGGACTTGCCCATTCCGACTTGTCGATTGGGTATATGATATTAACAATTAACATTGCTTCGATTTCCTTCTGAACGATGGGTTTGTATTTGTGCACCAGTTTATATGGTCGTTTCTTAATGGGTTTGGCTTCGAGGAGGAGTTCGATCTTCATTTCGCCCATCTCTTGTACTAGTCCTTTGAGGTCTTTATAGTCGCGTGCGAAGACGTCCTGATATTCTTTTAGTAGATCGACTATTTCCATGCTTTGCTTATCAGACCAGTAGTCACCTACTCTGGCCATTTTCGGTTGCCCATCTATAGAGATGTCGAATTCTTTAGTCTTTATTTCCGCATCCATTTAGTCAGGCGCTTTCGACTCATCTTACTGACGTTCTCCTTCTATGACTTGATTGTAACTTGAAGGGAAATCGGGTTTTTCTGTGTGTTCGTGCTCCTATGTTTCTTCCTTGGTCACAGAGTACATTGTTTTTACAAAAAATTGTACTCCTGGGCGGTAATTTTTCCATCGAAAGCTTTGTCTTGGAAAACTTATGTTTTCCATTTGTACTCGTTGAGCTATTACATTCTCTATATTATGTGTCAATACCAAGTTACAAGTTGAAGTCGATCCCTCATCGACTTTAGTTTTTCCTTTTTCTTGAATTTTCTTGGGGCTTGGTTTTCCCAAGAAATTTTTGATTTCTCTAGCTGCCTCTTGCAAGAGTGCCTCTTTAGGATTAGATTCAAAATCTTTAAGGAAGTTATTTTTTATTTCGTTTTAGTCAAAAGTATGACCTGATTCTTCTTCAATCTTATACCACTTGTGAGGTATATCATCTAATGTATCCGGGAATATGTGCGGCCATACTCTTTTGTCTCTGTAGCCTACTTTTTTCCATTCTTGCTCGCACTTTTGTATGTGGGTCACTGGGTCGAATCCAGGTGTAAAGATCAGGATGTCGATATTTGCAGAGAGCTTTTTCCCACCGAATCTTTCCACAAAATATAATGTGGCGGTATTCCATGTTTGAAGTCGTTTTGCATGTGTCTCCCACCATCGGGCTGCTTGGCCAGTGAAGGATTCTACCAGAGTTTGTATTCTTCCTTGTTCCCCAACTAATTTGGAGACTTCGTCGACATGTGCTGACGGAGAACTTCGTTCATTAAGCTTCGGGGAAGTTCTTGTGTATGCCTTAGTCGGTATTAATGTTGGTGTTTGTTTTAATTTTCTTTTGGCAACGATAGGGACTACGTGAATCGAGAAGCATGTTCTAGATTGTTTGATAGGTATTGCCTCTATCGACCAACATTCTTTAGCTTGGGCTTCGTAATTCTACATTTTTGAATTGTACAATTTCGTATCTGAATTTTGGCCTATTGACAATGGAGATCTAACTAGTATTTCTCCTTCAATATTAGGTTCAACATTGTCTTTATGTTCATGGATCACTTGATATAGTCAACGTGCTTCCTGGGCCTCGTCCCATGTCTCGACCCACGGTTTGCCTTCTTTTGGGTCTAGGGGGTTTATAATTTTTCTTCCGCTTCCTTTTAGCTTGATCCGGTCTCTTTCTAAATATATCGTGCCTTTCATATTCCGACCCCAGGGTCTTCCTACTAGCGTAGGATAAGTGGGAATGCCTTCGACCAGGTTTATGACTTCAAAGTCTATTCTTGTCGGAATTCCCATTATAGAAGTGATGACACTTTTGAGAGTGCCAATTGGTTCGATGAATCTTTGGTCTGCTAGTTTTAAGTAGTTCATTGTCGATTGTAGCAGGGGTCTTCCAAGTTGAATCCATGTTTCTTTGCGAAGGATGTTCACTTGTGATCCAAAATCGACCATGACTTGTTTAATCATGTGGCCATCGACTTCTAGGTCGACTTGAGGATCAAAATCACTCGTGGTTCTGTCTTGAGACAACTGCCTTACACTTTTTACTGGTCTTTGATTTTCTTTATATTCTCTCAATATATTCAGTAGGTTGATAAGGCGTTAATTGCTTTTCTTTTAATAGTTGTAGAAATTCCTCAATGGCAGTGTTTGACATACTCGATCATCCTTCATTTGATTTATCTTGGTCGATATTTTTGAAGAAGTTCAGTGCTTCTCGCATGATCCTCTCTTCTTTGTCGGGCCCAGGATATGGAACTCTGTTTCCTTGTCGATTTGGTGCCTCCGGTAATTATCTTTACCTTCTCTCGATCTTGTGACCACATGGAGAGTTCTTGAATTCAAAATATCTTGTTTCGGCACTGTATGTAAGAGGTTTACATTTCTCTTTATCATGACTTTTTCTAGCACAATTGGACAATCTTCTAGGGAGTGATCTCCTACTCCACAAATATTACAGAACTTTAAATCAATTCTGTCTTTTATCGGGCAGTCTGGACTGATGTGGTCTTCTTTCTAACAGTTAAAGCAATAGTATCGTTCTCGGCCACGTCCTCTTCCAAAGTTTCCTCGTCCTCCTCTATCTCGACTTTGGTATCCACCTTGACCTCGACCTCTATAGCAGTTCCCTTGGTTGACATTCTGGTCGACTGCTTGTGTATGATAGATTGAGTGTATATTTGTTCTATTCTTACCGTTCAACCGACATTCTTGGGTGGAATGATTATTTTCTTCGCATATATGACAACACTTGGGACATACATTTCTTAAATTGTGCGAACAATCTCTTGTTGCATGATTGGTCGAGGCTTCACAAATATCGGAATAAGTTTCGATCTGGATGTGCCTGACTGTTGGATCTAAGGCATCGCTAAATTTGCAATAGTCTTTTGTGTGTCCTTTGCTAGAGCAAATGGTACACCAGAGTTCGTTGCGAGCGATTGATATGTTTTTAATTGTCTGTTGTAGTTTTGTGATCTTGTCTTCCAATCTTTTTTCAGCGCTGGATGAACTAACCAAGCCTTCACCATCCATTTCAATCCTCTGAGCTGTTTTGAGGATTTCTTCACATGTCGAAAGGTCATACATTCGTAATGGAGCTCTAATATTTTGTAATAGTCTCGCTACGTACCATTGTACTAGTAGCTTTTTGTCGATTGAGTATGGTATTTGACTCAGTAAATCCTTAAATCTGTTGTTGTATCCGCTCACAGTTTCACCTGGATTCTGCTTGATTTTCTTAAGTTTTTGTGTTTCCCGATGGATTATATCTTGTGTCTTAAAAAATGAGAGGAAATTCTGATTTATTTCGTTTTTTGTATTTGTTTGACTATCGGTGAAATTCATAAACCAGGTAAGAGCTCTAGCTCGAATCGCGGCTCCAAACTGAGCCATTTGTTTTTCTTCGTCGACTATATCTGCAGCATCCCAAAATTTGTCACAAACGAACCAATGTCGTTTGGGATCTTCCTCGTCTTCGTAAACAGGGATGTGGTTAAGCCCCATTGTTGGTTTCTTTTTAGCAAATGGAATTATTGCAAGATCGTTAGTTGAAGTCGACTTGGAGTTTGATGTAGTAATATTTTCTGGAGTCAAGGTCGAGCTATTTGACTCAATCGATGTACTCTGTGGATGTTCTTTAGTCGAGATATTTTCGATTGCTAACTGTATTCATTCTTGGTTTAAGCTTGAGTTCTCTGTCTGACAAACTTTATCTATATACTCAACAAGCCATACTCTACAGGGTCGCGTCGATTCACTTTCACTATCTGTTGAATTTGAATATTATAGAAGCAGATTCAACAGGGGGCGACGTTCGTGAGATCACTTACATGAATGATTATGTCTTCTGGTCGATTCTGGATATTTTCTTGTGCTTCAATTAAAACTGCATCTCTTATTTGGCCATTATTATCGATTCGACACCATACCCGTGGTGATTGTGTATCTATATGAAGTCGTTGTTGGAGAAAGTCTGTAATGCGTGGACTGGGACTTCTTATAGGAGAAAGTCTAATTGCAGGTCTCGAATCATTGATTTCCATATCGACTTGATCATTGGCTCGCTGGGTGCCATTGGCTGCCATACTCAATCACAAGCTTTCACTCCTCCTAGGAGCCGTCGAGGCGCTCTCAAGCGCTGCTCCAACGAACTGTTGCGCCTGGGTAGGTTTTCTATGAGTTTTTTCGGGATCCTTTTCCTTCCGCAACTCTTCTCGCTTCTTTTTCCTTTTATCCCACTCTATTTTTTGGATATCAGCTGAGAGTTTGTGAATTTGCGTTTGTTGTGCGAATTTTGCACTTGAAACAATTATCTTTTTCTCAACTTTCGTCATTTACGACTTGGGTGTGGTCCGACTTTGGCTTTGACTTCGCTTTTAACTTCGACTTCAACTTATCTTGTCTCACAGATCATCCAACCCCCTGACGCCGGCCCGACTTACTCGCGGTAGACGGCGTTTATTGTTTTAACTAATTTCATTTCTTTAAGAAGTACTCCCAAGCTTCTTTGGTATCTTTGCAGTTAGCTTCCAAGAATTCTTCTCACTCTTCTTGTCTTTGTCGCCAATTGGAGTTTGGTGGAGGATATTTCAGGGGAGGTCGATACTTGACAATGTCGTCGACTCCCTTGTTTAGGAGGTATTTATGCAGGAGAGAGGGGACACTACAAATGAATCCGTCGTGTAACTCAGTATATAATTTATTCTTGATAGTTTCGAGTGATTCTCTGTCTTTGACCGCTTAATCTTCAATATAGTCTTTTACAATCCTCTTGAACTACTCATTTAGATTTGTTCTTCCTCCGTTTATGATCTTGTGCATCAACTGCTCATCAGGAGTGAGTCTGTGCATTAGATTGAATGATGTATTCGTACAATGCTTCTAGAATAGCCTCCAAGAATCGCTTGTGTGTTTTTGAATAGAAGTGCGTGTGGGCCTTTGCTAGAGTCAGTCGGTTTCTTCGTGCATAATTTCTAATATAATCGACGATTCTGCGCTCCCACCATTCACGTATGTCTATTAGAGTTAACATCTATATGCTCTTCTCTTTAATACATGCGTGAGTTCAGAACTACCGGCAACAGAACCAATGTTGTAGTCAGGGAGAAAGTACGAGAAGGTTTCCACTAGATCCTTTCATAGAGAAATACAAGTTATAACATCATATATAGAAGCACACAAGTATACAGATAGACATACACAATAGCGGGAGAACCATCAAAGCATTTTGTTAGATGTAACCAAAACAACCCTTGTCTTTCCATTACATGATGATGTATATATATGTGATGTACAGTTACTAGTCGGTTACATTCCTTAACTGTCGTGTCGGTCGACTCTAACTGCCTATTTGACCCTCTTCCCTAACTGACTACACCAGTCGACTTGATTGGTGGGTCTAGTAGGCAGAGTCGACCAGCCCCTACAACAACACCTTTGGCATGATGAACTTCAACCACTTTCATAAGGTGATAGAGGTCCACACTTGCTCCTCTTTATTAAAAGGGCTAAATTGAACGACCTAAGATACGATGTCAAATTCTTCTTGGATGATTTGGTTTTGGTTGCACCTCACTACAACACTCTGATGGTCATAGCCTCAAAGGAAGGCCATTGTTCTAGAAATAACATCTTCCCACTCCACAATGCACCTGTCATCCCCTCGAGGTCTAGGCTTTCTGATGGTTTTAGTATAGGCGATATAGCCTAAGGCCTACATGTGTGAAACATTCAATATGAATCACATCCTATGAATGTGAGTTTTTTAACACCTCACGAAATAACAAGCCAAATGGGTTTATGGTCGGATAAAGTGGTTGAGTGCAAACTCTTGGTGTCCCTTGCTTGGTATGTGCTTGATATTATTTGCTATTGAATTCTAATCCCAACAGAGTTGAGGTTGCTTGCATTTGATAGAGAGCTATCTTGATCCGATGTGGCAGGGGGAGAAGAGAAGTGATGCAGGAAGGAGAATGTATTCACAAGGACAAATATAGACATCAACACCAATGCTCAAGAAACAGGACTAGTGAAACATAACACCATACCAGACCCTACTTTCAAAGTTCTGTAGCAGGACAGAAGAATTGTGCTCACCAGTAGCAAAACCACATGACATCTTTGGAAGATGACACAAAGTTCTAAAAGGAAGAAATCCTAGCTTTCCAACAAAATATGGCGACATAGATGTGTGGATCTACGTGATTTATGGCACACCAAAATAAATACCAGGGCCACAAAATTAGAGAACAAATCAAAGAAAGAAAGAACCCCAACAAAATTTGATTGTAGAAAGATGCAACAGACACGTCAGTACAAGAACAAGAACAAGAACCTCACAATGTAGTAGAGACTTGGGGCTGTCAACCTGCAGATAACATAACCCAGAGAAGAATGAAAATACCCACACAAAACTTGGCCCAGGTGTCTTTAGACAACTGGGATAGCAGACACATAACTAGCTACAAGACTGATGCTCGCATTTGCGTGTACCATAGCACAAAAGAAACAAAAAATTGTACTTTTCACTAGAACACAAACAGACCTGTAGGTAATTTCATTATTCTGAAGTATTTTTTAAATATAACACAGGGCAGAAAAATTAATAGAGATACTAGGAGATAATTTATTTTCTGAAGATTAGTTTTCATGAATTTGCTTTTATAAAACAACTGTTTTGGCTGGCATGAAAAGAAACTTAATATATACAACAGAAATATTTGTGGGATATCAAATAAGCCATCAGAAACTTGTTATATATACCGTTCATAATTTCTATGTCAGTAACAAAGAAATATAAATCATCAAAATGTTGGAATTTACCCCTATAGTTTATGAAACAAAGAAGGATGAAGATGGTTTATTTGAAGCACCTAAAAGAGACTACTTTTAAATCAATAACTAAGGTTTCCAAATGAGTAAATAAGTTGGATTACTTCACCTGTCAAATGAATTCAGTCCTGCTTGATTAAGAAGACATGGCAGGATTTTTTGTAAGAAGAGATGGCAAGATGATTGTTTAGGTGGGGATGTATTCTGCCTTAAAAAATGGAGGATATTGCAGTTTGATGGAGTATCAACATAGGTCCTGGGATACGGAGAGACGAGCAGTTGCAAATAAAATACTAGTTTCTTATGTTATTGTTGTAAATTGTAATAATCTTTGTAAGATGGTCAATTGGGTCTCGCCCGGGCAGTTGAGAGAAGTTTTATCTTCCCCACCCAGGTGCAATGCCACCAAGTGACATGTTGAGCTCTTAATGAGTATATTGTTGTAATGGCCTTGAGCCCTGTGTTGACCAAGCCTTGAGCTTCTGCGGAATCTGGTTTACCCTAGGTACCATCCTCAGAATGAGGGGAAATACCTGGTTGGTTTCCTCGAGATATGTATTTCATGGAAAAAAACTTTGTAAGATTTTGAATCTTTGATGTAAGGGTGGGTAGATGGTTAAATATAGTACTGTCTTGCTGGCAGGGGGTGGAGGGATATTGGAGTATTAACACTCCAATACTAAAGTTCAATGTAGTACAGTCACATTATTATTTAGTAACTTTAACAAAGAGTTATTAACTATAAGTTGTCATTAGTTAATAAAGTGATTAAGTAGCACAACTATCTAATTAATGAAATAAAACTTAAAAGGGTACCCCCCTCATTGTATCAAATGACTCCATTTTATACAAAACTCATATTCTGCAGCTCTTGTGTATATTGTGTATTCATCTTTTAACAAAATACACAATTTTAGGAGACTTGAACAGTGATTTCTTATGTTTGGGTTTTCATCATATGACAATTATTTGGCTGGCCAGTATTAGAGGGTATCCCCTCATTGTATCAAATGACTCCATTTTATGTTAAAATCATATTCTTCAGCTCTTTTAATAAAAGGGTTGTTATATTATGTAGCTCGGGCAGGTACTTCCACACTAGGGTTGTCTAGTAGTGTGGAAGGAGCCCAATTTATGTCTAGACAACATTATATTGGTGGGGACCACTTAAGTCAACATGAGATTAAGTCAGAGCCGTTGGATGTGACTTAAGTTGTCTTAATGCTTGATTAAGTCCCCACCATCAGATCTGGATCTTGAGGAGAAGATCTAAGGGCCAAGGTTGATTGAGAGAAAAGGCTAGGGTTTCAAATAACCTAGGAGGCCTCATGACACAGAGGACAGACCCAGGGAAGGGTGGTACATAGATAGTGGTGCCACATGCCATATGATAGGTGACAGACTTGCCCTTCAGGAGTTTACAACACAAGACATAGGTTTTGTGAAGTGTGGTGTGCACTCTAGCATGGTGGCGGTCCGAGGAGAAGGGTTGGTGTCACTACAGATAGAATCAGGTAGGATTCTAAGGTTGCCAAGGGTACTCTATTTTCCAGGTATGAGAGTTAGTATACTCTCAATCTCAGCCTTGGAGAATTAAGGCTATGATGTCAACTTCTTTGGTTGTGGTGTGCATATTAGCTTTGTCAGAGGTTAGGCACCAGGACCACCTGTGATGATAGGCATCAGTGAAGATCGCCTGTACAAACTGTGGGGGCAACCCATCTACAACTTCAGGGATGGAAGTGATGGGATAGTTGTATCGCACTTAAGAGAGCAAGAGGCTATTCTCAGCAGGCCCACGTGGTGGGAGTGGACTCAGTTGGAGGAGTGGGGATACTTAGGTGGTCTTCATGCAGGTGGTAGTAGAAGCTACAAAGCAGAGAAGATTGAGTATCCAGACTTAGACAGGATGGGTCTCTCAGATTCGGAGGAGGACACTCACAGTGATGTGGACCATGGAGGAGGTAGCTCCAGTGGTAGTACCACCCTCGCTAAGAGGGAGTGTTAGATTATGTAGCTCGGGCAGGTACTTCCACACTAGGGGTGTCTAGTAGTGTGGAAGGAGCCCAATTTATCTCTAGACAACATTATATTGGTGGGGACCACTTAAGTCAACATGAGATTAAGTCATAGCCGTTGGATGTGACTTAAGTTGTCTCAATGCTTGATTAAGTCCCCACCGTCAGATATGGATCTTGAGGAGAAGATCTAAGGGCCAAGGTTGATTGAGAGAAAAGGCTAGGGTTACAAATAACCTAGGAGGCCTCATTTCCCATTATCTCAAGTGAAGACAGTCATCTAAGCTAGTGTGGCTCTTCTAAGGAGATCTAGCATCTCGTTGAGTCGAACCATCTAAGGAGGACCGAGCAGGGTAAGAAAAAAGGACTAGACTGTGTTGTGGAAGCAAGCCAAGGAAGGGCCGAGCAGGGTAAAAGGAAGACCAAGCTGAATCTAGTGTGTAAGGAGAGGAGGCCGAGCTAGGGTCAATAGACACTCAAAGAGCAGAATATCGGCAGAAGAGGAGAAGACATAAACTGCAATACAGCAAACAAGTCACCTAGAAATCATATTAAGTGACTAGGGGGCCATACGAGTGGTACGGATTATAAGGGAAGCAAAGAGAGTGCTGCTCAGGTCCTAAATCAGAAGGGGAGTTCGGCTAGAAGGAAATTACAGTCTTGTGCAGCAGATTAGAGAAGAAATCGAGCCCTAATAGAGGTGCCGTACAGCTGTACAGCCGCCCAGTGAGAGACCCATGACCATACGGATTCGTACAAGTGGTAGGATCCTTTCATACAAGCTTGACTGTAACATTTCTGTGTATTCACTGACCTGAGATAAATAAAATAAGTTCTTTTGAGGAGTGGGGTTTCCAGAATATTGTATTTTTTGTGTGGCTGCCCATAATATTATTACTGCAGATGGCTATAGCATAGATCTGATATTTTCAGTAATCATATTTGAGTTTATGTTATAGCTATTATTTTCTACAAGGGTATCCCCCTCATTGTATCAAATGACTCCATTTTATACTAAAATCATATTATTCTTGTGTATATGGTGATTCATCTTTTAACAAAATACACAATTGCATGACACTTCGAATTGTGATTTCTTATGTTTGGGTTTTCATCATAGTACAAAATTATTTGGCTGGCCAGTAGCCAATCCAAAACCGAGTCTTGTTCATATACAGGCCAAATATACTTGGAAACTAATTGTTTTGTCATGGGAGTGCATGTTTTCTGTTTTGCCAAAAAACCAGAATAAATTGCACAAATTGCTGCAATTTGTGCGGGCTGCAAAAATCAGCATTGTCTGAATTGCAGTTTTTTTTGGCTGGCTGCAAAAATCAGGGATGTTTACATCTAAGCACTTGTCTTGGAACAGACTCGCTGATTAATCAGTGATTTTTGCTTCTTTGGCTGTTATATGTCGTGTTTTTTGTCCTTGCTTCTCGTGCATCTAGTTTTGGTGTCTAGCACTTTTGTAAGTTTTCTTCATAGTGCAAACTGTGTACAGTAAGAAATGCCTTGTATAGATGTTTCTGCCATGCATACCTGAATAAACATTTTACTGCAACAAATGTCTGGCAAGAAGCGAATTTGTTGGAATATTCATAGGAGTGCCCTCCAAAATGTTAGTTGCCATATAGTTATGACCCAATGGAAACTAAGAGTTGATTTCAGTAGTGGAAATGAAAGAATGTAAAAATATAATAGTGTTAAGTTGTTAACAGTATTAAGCTTAGAAATGATTAGATTCCCAGCATTAAATCATTCACCGCAAGAAAAATTAAGCACATGCATACAGATTTGCATAGGTAAATCGTACTCTTCTCGTCTTAGCCTCAACAGTACAAGATCAAAGAGAGAGAATCCTCGTATTGACAGAGTAATCCTTAGATAAGACATGTCATATTCAAAACATAAACAATATGGAGAGAAGTTAGTATTTTCAAATGAAGCGCTCAGTGGCTTATTTATACACGACTTTCTGCTCAATTTTTTTCTTACAACAACTTTTCTCTTCAATTAGCCAGTTTTTTATGTTTCACTGATTTTTGAGGACAGTGGACGAGCTTGAAGGATGGCTGGAGAGGACCCCCAAATTTCTGGGGACAACCCAAAAATTAAAAAAAAATTGCAAATTTTAATATTTTATCCAATTTGAAATTCAATTAAGTAAAATTTGAATCCTTACATCTGAACATCATATGACGTACAATCCATACATCCATAAAAGCGGAATCACAATCTTTGAGAGTTTGCTCAATGATATTGTGGGGGAACCTTCAACTATTACTAGCATGGTTATTTTCAACTATCAAGTAAATGTTACTTAATTCACTTCCCTTCCAATGTTTCCATGGCTGTCTACATCACAGTCGCCAATTTTGAATTTGAATTCAGTACGATACAGAAAAAATTTGGAAGGAAAAATTTCAATTTGTGAAAAATTCATAGTATATCTTAAATACTTTGGAAATGCCAGCAGTTTCCTTCTCAAATACAACATAAATGCAAGCAGTTTTCTTCTTAAATACTGCATAATAGGTCATGCTGCTTTACTCATATCTTTTTGCTTAAACGAATTCGCCCTTGTCATTTTGACCAAGTCAAGGTATTAAGACTCTTACCTGCATTGTGGAATGATAGCTGTGCCTCCTCTTTCCACAAGCCTAAGGTGGGCAGAATATTATGGAACCAATTGAACCAAAACATCATTAACCCTCGGGAAACTTTGTAGGAACCTCCGAGAAAATAACCAAGATTGATTCCAATCCCAGATAAAATGTGGAAGATTGATCCCAGATAAAATGCGGAAGACTGGTCCAAGAATTTTCACCCAAAAGGGTACTCAAATTCTCAACCCGAAGCCAAAATTGAGGCATGCAGACACAAAGATAACCAGCTGGAGGCCCCAAAACCTTGGATTTGATTCAAAATGTGGCATCCCTGTAAAGGTTCGAATCAGGTAAGAAAGCAACAGAGGTCAATGCTTAAAACTCTGCCAGGTGCTTTTTTGACCAAACCAAACTGTTTTTGAAGTGAAATTTGGCTGAACAAAGTTTACTGAATTTCCAAATTTTTTTGGACGATTAGGACGAAATTCATAACTATGGTCTTTATTACAATTTTTGACTGCATTTGCTGGAATTTGTTTGGTCATATCCTTTTCCACCTTGGAATATGAAAATGTTCTCTCCTAGAGTTATCATTGATTCCCATAACTGTGCAACTACCAATGACTCCAAGCAATGGTATCTTTCAAGACATTACTGTTTGACATGATACTATCAAATTGGTCAAACATAACCAGTTGTGGAGTGCAGAAAAAGTCTGGTATTATTTATTTCAGCAAACATTTGAATATTATTTAATTTCACACCGAGGGATGTCCAGGTGTCCCCAACCTCATCGAGGGATGTCCCAGCATCCTCCAGAGTTGGGAAACGTCCCCAGTAACAAGGGACTCCCTGGGGATGGGAAACTGCTGTGCCCTGTGTCCTGGTGACAATGGGGGATGTGCTCCAAATGCCCATCCTCAGGATGCAGGAAATGCAGGGGACATGTTCCCTACCCCTGGGGATGCATCACCATGAAACTCTGGCAGTTTTACAATTTTGAAAACTTGAAAGTACCAGCTTCAATTTTTAGGTCTATTTTGATGGACATTGAGATTACCAAGTTTACAGGCAGGTATTTAAGTTTGCATAATAAGGTGGTTGCCTGTTTCATTCCTCTGTTGATCTGGCTTTTCCTCTAGACAAGATAGGGGTTAGATTATGTAGCTCGGGTAGGTACTTCCACACTAGGGGTGTCTAGTAGCGTGGAAGGGGCCCCCATGATGTCTAGACTCTAGACAACTTAGTGATGGTGGGGATCACTTAAGTCAACATGAGATTAAGTCACAACCGTTGGATGTGACTTAAGTTGTCTCAATGCTTGATTAAGTCTCCATTGTCAGATCTAGATCTTGAGGTGAAGATCTAAGGGCCAGGATTGAATGAGAGAATGGCTAGGGTTTGTAAAAGACCAAGAGAGCCTCATTTCTTATCATCACAAGAGAGACTCACCATTCGATCTTGAGAGGGAGTTCTGAGAGTGATCAAGGTAGCGAGCTAAGTCGAGCTTGCCAGAGGAGGTCGAGCTAGGGCCTCGGGGATCATCTCAAGTGAAGACAACCATCTGAGAAAGAGTGGCTCTTCTAGAGAGATCTAGCATCTGGTTGAGTTGAACCAGCTAAGGAGGGCCGAGCAGGGTGAGGTGAAGACCAAGTTGGGTCATGTGAGTAAAGCAAGGAGGGTCGTGTTATATTAATTCTATCAGTCAGTTAGTTAGATCTGAAACTCACTGTTGTGTATGAGTTTATGCTATATTTGTTTTACATGGTATCAAAGCAAATATCTGACAACCCCAAAATATTTTTTAAGTTTCTGTGCTCCAGTGACAGAGAAGAGGATTTCGGCCCTGCTGCCAGAAAACCCTAAGTCGATTTAGACTTTCTTCAGCAGATTGGTCAAAGACTGGACCTTGTGGAAGAATGCTGTAAAGTGTACAACCTTATCAAGATAAGGAAGAAGGGTGGGTAAAAAGGGGGGGCCAATTTATGCAGAGTCTAAGAGGGAGTTGGTTGAGACTGACTAGATTCCAAGTGAGAGAACCTAGGAGCAGATCTACTCAGAAGTGTTGAGTTAAGAAGAGTTGCAGGGAGGAAACAATTGTGTAGCAAGATGGTTAAAAATTTGAGATATGAAGATAGATTAGATGGTGCTTCCAACTATGTACAGTGGAAATACCGGATGAAGAATGCTCTTCATGAAAGTAAGGTATAGGGTATTGTTGAGAAGGCTACCACAATCCCCACTAATCCAAAGGACAAAGAAGTACATAATGTTCTAGAGATTAAAGCTTAGAGGATTCTCCTAGATGGGGTGAAGGATCACCTAGTACCTAATATTGGTGAGAAGCAAACAACCCATGAGATGTGGTCACATTTAAAGGGACTGTTTGAAGCTAAGCATGAGAGCAAGATCATGGCTCTCAAGGAAAGACTTCAACACACACGGATGACAAAGGGGAAGGTGTTGCAAATTTTCTCACCAAGGTGAAACATTTGTTAGATGAGCTTCTGGCAGTAGGAGTAAAGCTCTCACTAGTTGAGATGGTTAGATTAACCTTGAGAGGCTTCCCAAAGGAGTGGGACCCTTTTATTTTAGTAGTGGTTGCCAGAGAAAACCTGCCAGACTGGGACATGTTGTGGAATGACTGTTGCCAAGAAGAAATCAGAAGAGGTAGGGATGTAGATGAGGATGAAGAGGAGAATCTCACCCTCACCTCCAAGAGGGGAGCCAGAGGTAGGAAAGGACCAGCCTCTAGAGGAGGACCCACAAGTGGTAGGCCAAAGAAGGATCTCTCACACGTTCAATGCCTATGTATGTGGTGAGTTTGGCCACTACGCCAGCCAATGATCTCAAGCCAATAAGGGCAAGGGAGCTAAGGGTAGGAAGCAGCAAGTGGTTGTTTCAACAGAAGAGGAGGATCAGGATGAGGAAGAGGAGGAGTAGCAGTTGGCTGCCACAACTCGCCAGTTTTCCAGGATGTTCAAGGATGAGTATACACTCTTCCTTGACTCAGAGGGCAGATCTAGAGATAAGTGGTACCTATACAGTGGTTCCACTTGCCACGTGACTGGGGAAAGATATGCATTTTAGGAGTTCTCAGCTCAAGACTTGGGCTATGTAAGATGTGGTGTGCACTCTAGCATGGTGGTAGTCTGAGGAGAAGGGATGGTGTCACTACAGATAGAGTCATGCATGATTCTAAGGATGCTAGGGGTACTTTATGTACCATGTATGAGAGTTAGTGTACTCTCAATCTCAGCCTTGGAGGATCAAGACTACGGTGTCAACTTCTTTGGTTGTGGTGTGCATATTCGTTCTGTCAGAGGTCAAGCTTCAGGGCCACTTGTGATGATAGGCATCAGTGAGGATCGCCTATACAGGCTGTGGGGGCAACCCATCTACAACTTCAGGGGTGGAAATGATGGGACAGTTGGATTGCATTTGAGAGAGCCGGAGGCTCTCCTCAGCACCCAGATGGTGGGAGTGGACTTAGTTGGAGGAGTGGGTATACCCAGATGGTCTCAGTACAGGTGGCAACAACATCTACAGAGCAGAGCAGGTTGAGTATCCAGACTTAGAGAGGATGGGTCTCTTAGATTCAAAGGGAGAGACTCACAGTGATGTGGACTGTGGAGGGGGCAAGTCCAGTGGCAGTGCCACCCTCGCTAAGAGGGAGTGTTAGATTATGTAGCTTGGGTAGGTACTTCCACACTAGGGGTGTCTAGTAGTGTGGAAGGGGCCCCCATGATGTCTAGACAACTTAGTGATGGTGGGGATCACTTAAGTCAACATGAGATTAAGTCACAATCGTTGGATGTGACTTAAGTTGTCTCAATGCCTGATTAAGTCCCCACCATCAGATCTAGATCTTGAGGTGAAGATCTAAAGGCCAGGATTGAATGAGAGAATGGCTAGGGTTCTTAAAAGACCAAGAGAGCCTCATTTCTTATCATCACAAGAGATACTCACCATCTGAGCTTGAGAGGGAGTTCTGAGAGTGATCAAGGTAGCGAGCTAAGTTGAGCTTGCTAAAGGAGGTCGAGGTAGGGCCTTAGGGATCATCTCAAGTGAAGACAACCATCTGAGCAAGAGTGGCTCTTCTAGAGAGATCTAGCATCTGGTTGAGTTGAACCAGCTAAGGAGGGCCGAGCAAGGTGAGGAGAAGACCAAGCTGGGTCATGTGAGTAAAGCAAGGAGGGCCGAATAGGGTCAAGGGAAGACCAAGCTGTGTTTTAGTGTGCAAGGAGAGGAGACCGAGTCACTGAGTAAGGGTCCATAGACTCTCCAAGTGCAAAGAATCAACAGTAGTAAGAGAAGATACAAGCTGCAAAATAGAAGACGAGTCATCCAGAAATCGTACCAAGTACCAAGCAGACCGTACGACTGGAACAAGTTGATCGAGTAGGGTCAGAGGGTCTTGTATGTGTCTTAACAGCAGTTGATAAGCATTGTAACAGCCCAGCAAGGCAAACAAAAGGGGAACCCGAGTTATAACAGGGGTTCCGTACAACTGTATGGCCGCCCAGCAAAGAACTCGCGACTGTACGGGGCTGTACAGCCTATACGGCCCCCCAAATCATCAGCATTGTGATGTTCTCTGTATGTATCTTTGGCTGAGACATATTTAATAAGGTTTTCCCCAGAGGAGTGGGGTTTCCAGATACTTGTTTTGATATCTTTTGTGTGGCTGCCCTAAATATTTTTCTGTTAATGAATATTGCATAAAATGTGTGTTTTTTTTTCAGTCAGTTAGTTAGATCTGAAACTCACTGTTGTCTATGAGTTTGTGCAATATTTGTTTTACAATAGGCACAGTAGAATGGGCTCCTTTGTCATGCGGCCTTCCATGTAAGGCGTGGCGAGAGCAATTTCTGTACTTCTCATGCTGTTGATTTTGCGTACATGCTAATTGTGCATGGAGCGTATGGGAAATTTACGTGTTTCCAAACTTTAGTTACTGTACTTTTAAGTTTCTTCATATCTGCTTGGACTATTATCCATTTTAACTTTGCAAGCATTGTTCCAAGAATACTATTCAGTTGAAATAATCTAGCCTCCATCTTGTGCAATTTTGATGGTTTGATGTGCCTGATATACGTGTTTCAAGTCTGTTATCACTCCACCAGTTCTCTCAAGGCTGAAAAAGAGACCGACAGAGGTAACCACAGACCAATCTTTAGGATTGAGTAGCTAGCCCTACCAACCCAGAGAGGGCTCTCTCACTTAGATCAGCCAAACTAAATGACTGAATAAAGAAGATGTTAGGCTAGGTATTAAGCTCACTAATGGATAATTTGATTTGTTGGAGATGAGAAAAGAGATGGAGTCATCTTTTCAAATAGGTCACTGTTTTTATGAAACCCTAATGAACCAGAAACAAGGATGCAACTGTGGCAAAGGCAAGATAGAAGTAAACATTGGTATGCTGATTATTTGATTGTAGTATAGTGGTGATGGAAAGCAAAGGAAAGTGTAAACTGAGCATAAATTGCATATGAGTTCAATTTACAAGTTGAAGGTGTAAACAAAAATGGTCAACTTAAAACAATACAGAGCATAAGATTGAGTTCTGTAAATCACTTCTTAAGTTGAGCATGAAGACAATTACAGTATGGAGATCATAAAATCTATCATATACAGTAGAGAAACATTACACAATTGAAGAAAAAGACTCATACCAATGATCAAATCACAAGAATCTCTTCACAAGTCTGCAAACTGTCTGTGTGTTAAATTTAGGAAAAGTACAGGCATATGCTGCTCCTTGGCTCTCAAAATCTCAGGCATCCAACCTCTAATACATTAAGTTACATTCATATATAATGAAACAAGTCGAATTCCTCCTAAGGAGGTCGAATTCTACTCCAAAAAGTCAAATACATGCATCTATCCTATCATTGCTAAAACCTAGGAGGAGTTAGAACTGATTTTCCTCCTTTTCCTAAACTACTTGAGCTTATCCTTTAAAGCATCCAATAGATGAATTCGACCTTATCAACTTGAAATTACATTTACCAAGCCTTAATAAACTTGTTTTTTACCATTTACATTCACCAAATTACCGTTTGACTATTTACATGGAGTAAAATATTTGCTACACAGAAGCGCAGCAAAAAATAGGGGTCAAAGACGAGCTGATATCTCTTTAACCATAATACCTGTGTATAAACTGAAAGAGGTTTTTGTAGATGAAGATGTTTTGGAAATAAACTCTTCCGGTTTCCCAAAATTCTACTCTAGTTCTTTATAATATTCTCTGCAAAAAGATGACTAAAACAGGCCTTTGCGCATTCCGAAAAATAGGCTGTAAAGACGTGCATGGATCTCTCACCCTGTAACACCTGTGTAAAAAGTGAGATAGGTTATTGTACTTTGTCCTCTTATGAACAAAAACCTCCTCCAGTTTCCCAAGATTCATCTCTGATGGGCCACAATCTGCTCTGCAAACAGGTGACTAAAAACAAAAAAACTCTGATATTTTTGCACAATCAAAGTGCAGTCAAGTGCCAAATTTGATTTTCGGAGAGGCCTGTTGATCCTTGGTGCAGATGAATAGATGCCTTGGAGTATGGAACATGCTGATGTAGCTCTGATACACTTTATCAAATTAATAATCTTTGTCAAACTGATACTCTTTGCCTTGTGACTAGGCAAATTTTGCTAGAATAGACCAAAATTTGACTTTTGACTTTTGACTAACTTGGAATATTAACAACTCTTGATTACTATGGAACATAGGACCCTAACAAAGTCCACAAACTATTGCTCATGCTTAGAGACGTTGACACATTAAACACTTCAAATTAGCAAGCTTCCCAGATCATAATGTTGGGAATACTGTTTAAATCATCTTGAGTGTTACTTTAAATTCTTTGATTTATTGGCATAGTAGAATACAAACATCTGACCATATTATGTAGCCTTCTCAAGGACAGCTATTCAAACTGACTTCTGTTTAATAAGTGATGGTCATTTGATTCACAGTTTTACAAAGTACTGTGCTAGTAATTTTGTTTTGCAATAAAATCAGGATCTGTTTTGAACTCTAGCATCTAGGCCTTGAGTGGGATATTAACAAAAAGAGTTGATGATCATTGTTGTTGCTGTCTCTTTCAGCCGGTTTCTACAGTACAGAGGCCCATTTGCACAGAGAAGGCATCCCCTGGTAGACTCCATGGTGGTTTCAGAAATCAGGAGGTGTCTTGATGAAGGTGTTGAATTTCAAGGTGAGCTATTGAACTTTAGAAAGGATGGGACTCCCCTGATGAATAGGCTCCGCTTAACTCCAATTCATGGTGATGATGGGATAATCACACACATTATAGGAATTCAGCTGTTCACTGAAGCAAATATTGACTTGGGTCCTATGCCATTACCCTTTTACAAGGAGGCAATTACTAGATGTGCCGATCGGTCATTGTCTGATCCTTTCCTGTACAGGCCAGCTGCAATTGGACAAGGACATTTCTGCCGTGAAATCTGTGGGATTTTCCAGTTGAGTGATGAGGTTCTAGCACAAAAAATTTTGTCACGGTTGACACCTAGAGATGTTGCATCGGTTGGATCAGTTTGCAAGCGTCTTTATCAATTGACAAAAAATGAGGATCTGTGGCGAATGGTTTGCCAAAATGCATGGGGCAGTGAAACAACCCGTGTGTTAGAAACTGTTCCAGGTGCCAAAAGGCTAGGATGGGGTCGCCTTGCAAGGGAGCTGACTACACTTGAAGCTGCTGCATGGAGGAAACTTACAGTTGGAGGGGCAGTTGAACCCTCTCGTTGTAACTTTAGTGCATGTGCTGTTGGAAACAGGCTTGTTCTATTTGGTGGGGAAGGGGTCAACATGCAGCCTATGAATGACACATTTGTATTGGATTTGAGTGCTGCAAATCCAGAATGGCGGCATGTAAATGTGAGTTCTCCCCCTCCAGGTCGGTGGGGTCACACCTTATCGTGCTTGAATGGATCTTGGTTGGTGGTTTTTGGTGGGTGTGGCAGGCAGGGATTACTGAATGATGTTTTCATTCTGGATTTGGATGCCCAGCAGCCTACTTGGCGTGAAGTTGCAGGCTCTGCACCCCCTCTTCCACGATCATGGCACAGTTCCTGCACCCTGGATGGCACAAAACTGGTTGTCTCAGGTGGGTGTGCAGACTCTGGAGTGCTGCTCAGCGATACTTTTTTACTGGATCTAACAATGGAGAAGCCTATATGGAAGGAGATACCCGTTTCATGGACTCCACCCTCTAGGTTGGGTCACTCTCTTACTGTCTACGGAGGCCGAAAGATTCTCATGTTTGGGGGCCTGGCTAAAAGTGGGCCTTTGAGGCTGAGGTCAAGTGATGTGTATACAATTGATCTCAGTGAAGAAGAGCCTAAATGGAGATACTTAACAGGAAGTGGTATGCCAGGTGCAGGGAATCCCGGGGGAAAAGCACCTCCACCCAGGCTTGATCACGTGGCTGTGAGTCTACCTGGTGGTAGAGTTCTGATCTTTGGAGGATCTGTGGCTGGTTTGCACTCAGCCTCACAATTATATCTTCTGGATCCTACTGAGGAGAAACCTACATGGAGAATATTGAATGTTCCTGGACAACAACCAAGGTTTGCTTGGGGCCACAGTACCTGTGTAGTTGGAGGGACTAGGGCTCTAGTGCTGGGAGGCCATACTGGAGAAGAGTGGATACTCAATGAGTTGCATGAGTTGTCCTTGGCAAGCAAACATGGGTTAGATTAGCAGGCAAACTCATTTTCACCAGATCATTTCCAGAATGGAATGGACAGAGTCAGGAACTATGATATCTTTTATCATTGATCAGGTCATCTATATTAACTGAAAGAAGACAATTCAGAGAGTTGCAGAGACCGTCTTAGTTTAATATTTCATATGCTGCTCACTCAGAGGATATGATTTGGAGGACAGTAGATTGTGCTGCTTGATTACGTCCTTTCATGATTAATTAGTAAATTTTACCACCGAAAAGCTAAGTTAAAATATGATAGCCATTTGTGCCTGCCTTGCAGGCAAGTGAGATTTATTCAGGAGTTCGTGATCTAGGTTGTCTTAGGGATGATTGTATTTTTATTGTCTGTTATTTTACGTACTGGGGAACAGGTAACGGTGTATATATATGTGTTTGTTCTGTAGATTATGTCATTGCTAGCAACTGTGTATCATATCTTTTCTTTTGCTAGATTGAAATCCTAGTTAGACTAATTAGCTCGCATGCATTCATAGAGTGCTGATAATATTTTTTTGAATTTTTGAATTTTTAAAGGAACACAAATATTTCCTTGGACCCCAAAGCTGCCATGTCTCGAGTTTCATGTCGTCATTATGTGTTTCTAAGATATCTCAAATTCATTATACTCGATTAACAATAAAAACTCCTGTTAGATTTTTCTTGCTCCCAAAATTAATGCCACATGTGCCGGATTAGAAGTTTGGAATATGCTTGGACTTAGATTATGCTACTAAATTTGCTCCAACCAGCTAGACAATTATCACAATTCTTCCAACTTATAAAGGGTGACATGCTCTACCTCGTATTTTTCTAGATGTTTGAAATGAGAATTGTTTCAACTTGAATTGCGATATGCCTTTTCAGCTTACTTCTGGAGGGAATGTTAAAATTGAATGTGCCCGTAATGTTTTATCTGGAATTATAATATGATTTTAGTGGGCAAATGGTAAAATTTACCCTCACTGATTCTTTGGAATGAAGATTTGTGTGCCCGTATATGATCTTTTGGCAGGGAGAACCAAGAACTCTGGGCTGTACCATCATTCACATTGCTGATCCTATCTATATCTGGACATCTAGGTGACTTCGGCACAAGTTAATGGTTTTGTCTTTGACATCAGTTCTGGAGTATTTCATTCTCATATATAGATTTCAATGCATATAACAGGAAAAATGTTTTTATGGGTAAGATCGTTACTAGGCTCGATTGTTTTAGCCTATCATGTTGTCATGGCAAAGCAGCTAACTGTGAATAAGATGGATTGGTGTACTTTGTTTTAGTTTCATTATTTGCTTCTATAATACAAACTGTGCAACAGAAACATCAGTTACGATTCACAGGTCACTGCATATTTAATTTTTGAGAATAGAAATTCATTGAGTAAAAATTGTGATCTCTATAATCAGTTGGGATTATTAGTCATTTACACGGATTCAGCTTTTCGGGTCATTGGGAGTTATTCTCCTTTATATCAAGAGTGATTGTTTAATTGATTATCTTAATCATATTTAGGAGTCGTCCCCCTATACATTTGGCATAATCAATGTTTTTATGGGTTTTGGATCATAACATTTTTCATTTCATGAAGAGTGTACTACGAGGAATATCTTTTATAGACCATTAAGATTGATTTGATAGTTTGGCAGTTTACCTCGAGCATGAAAACTTTAAAGCATTTGTCTTCCGGATTGTTATTTGCTTGCAAGTCATTGTGAATGTAGAAAATTATGTAGCCTGCGCTCAATGCACATTGTGCGGCAGACACTCTTTATAACATTGCCCACCCTTGCATATATATGCAGTACAGGATGGGCAATCTCTTCCATTGTGGATATCAGTTGAATTTTGTCTTATGATGTGGTTGATTCAGTTGAGGAGGATGGTTGTTATTTTACAAACTCTATTTGGTTTCCATATTAGAAGCATGATCATTGTATAGTTCACATTATGGGTGACTGAACTATATGTTGATTTTCATATTATTTTGTAACAAATTTAGATATTTTAGTACATGGATGTGTGGTTTAGCGGCAAGCAGTGAGCTGATCAGCCTTGTATTAATGGAGAGATCGAAATTCAAAACTCTGTGGTTCAATTCTGAACACATTCAAGCATTTATGCTTGAAATTAGGAAAAGTTCATTTTGCTACCATTGAGAAGCATTCAAGAGACTATCAAAAAGATATATATTTACAAGTGTACCAAAAATACTAATACTAATGATTACAACCTTGAAGTGACTATCAAAAAGATAAATATTCATAATAGTGTACCAAAAATACTAATGATTACAACCTTGTCTAGAGTCATCAGTGGAAACAAAAATATATAAGTTTCAGTTTAAGGATAAGGAAGAAAAGGAGTGACACAAAAATATATAAGTTTCAGTTTAAGGATAAGAAAAGGAGTGACATATGGAGATAAGTGGTAAGCTCCCATTAAAGGATAAGATTGATGACTTTATGATTAGATATTTGATCACATTTCACATTTTGCAATATTTCATGAGAGGAAAGAAAAGATAATGATTCTTTAGAGAAAAGAAAAGATGTGACAAAGGGGGATGTGGTAGGATACATTTGGATATCAAATTTTAATTGAATTAGTAAGATTTATTTTTTAGTATAACAAAGAGACAACAAAATAAGACAAAGTTGAATAAAAACTTAGTGTCAATAATGGTTTTAGTACAAAATTGTGCCGTTGTCCAGAATTCCTTAGTTATTGAGTCTACTTTCCTTTTACAAGAATATATCCTTCTGAACTGATCTTTGAATAAAAGTCAAAGATATACATTCAAATTATTCATTCTAAACACCCCATCCTTTACTTCATGACCACTGGTAGGATCCAAGTCTAGTTGATTTTGACCATACAAATGCCTTCTCCTCAAATATGTATTGGAACATGTACATGAGTAGTTTCTTCCTCGGAATATTCCAGTGTTGCCTTGGAAAATCTCTTGAAGTTGAAGGAGTGGCGAGTCGATGAGTGCTTGTTGCATTCATTTCCTTAGGATGCCCTTGCCTTGGAGGAAGAGTTAGAATGACCTTGGTTTCATTTGTCATGGAATAGCCTATCTTCAAATCTCCACCATTCTAGGCTTTTCTTCTGTTTGTAATTTAGAGTAGGTGAGAGTGTTCCCAACATTTACTCTATTTTCTGCAAGGGAATTATACGCCCATTTAACGTGGAGGAATTGAACATCTAGAAATCCACACAAATGCAACTGGATTTTGTTGACTATGTGGGCCAATCTTATGTTAAGTTTAGCCATGCCTCTAATAATTTTGATGATAATTGTAAAGTCCTTGAAGTTAGGACAAAAATGTTTTGTTAAATGATGAGAAGAATTCAAGCAACTATCAGAAAAATAAATATTCATAATGTTGATGATTGCAGCTTCATGAAACATTCTCTAGGTCATACTCCTCGATGGACTGAGCTTGGTTGACTTGCGATGATACTCCTCGATGAATTGAGTTGAGTATGACACTTATCGATGCACTGATAAGTTGTACTGGGTTGGTGCCCAATGACCCTTCGGGTGTAGCCCATGTGGTCGAGATATTCTCCAAGTCGTGCCCCTCGATGGATTGAGCTGGGTTGACCTGTAATGACATATTGGGTTGGTGCCCAATGACCCTTGGAGTGTAGCGCATGTGGTTGGGATATTTCCCAGGTTGTACTCCTCGATGGACTGAGCTGGGTTGACCTGTGGACACTATGTGGTTGTAGCCTTAGTGGGTTGTGGCCCCTAGATGAGATGAGAAGGTCCACATTGGTTGTAGCCATGTGTGACGAGATAGAGGAGACCTTTCACTATGACATTAGAGAAGGAAGAAGGCCCAAGCCTTGCGCAAAAGACCTAGAAGCTCAAGTCGTCCCTGTTGAGTGACACCACTTGGATGTGATAGTTCACATGATGGACTTGTATATATAGAGAGCCATCTCCCATTTGGAGACATCACTTTTGGATCATTCTCTCTTGTGTATTTTCGCTCTCTTGGACTAGTGCGCTATCTTTGGAGAGTAGCGCCTTTCTTCTTTTGGTCTTGTATCTTCTCTTGGACAAATATTCGAGTGAAAGGGTGCTAGGGTTTCTTCCCTTGTGCAGAAGGGTTTTCCAAGATAAATTCTTGTATATCTTGTGCATGGTTATCTTCTTGTGATCTTGGTTATTTACTGTAGCTATTGTATATGGTTTATGCTTCATCTATGCTTATGCTAATGTGAAATGCTGAAAAAAGTTAATGAAATCTGAACAAGCATAAAATTCAGCATGGTATCAGAGCAGTGTTCTTGAAGAAGCCATCCGCACAAGTTCGCTAGCCCTCTTCTGCCGTTGGCTAGCTCTTTTCTGCAGTTTCGCTAGGGTTTGGCTGCAATTGCACTTTTCCCTGTCAAGCTCGTTGAACACATTCCCTAGGTCGTTGGGCCTAATTATTTCATATACAAGTGCACCCTACTCTAGTGCATCTCCTACAACTCTCAGATTGCAGATTGGAGAAGTTTGAATTTTTGGCATTATTTCGGTCCTAGGGTTTCTGCAACCATGGTGACAAGTGTTCCAGTGGAAGATAGGCTTGATGGGGCCTCCAACTTCCACTCTTGGAAGTCTAGGCTGCTCATCACTCTGGAAGAGAGTGATCTGATGAAGTTTGTGGAAGAGGTTGTGCCAACACCTGATGATGCTTCAACTTCCACTCTTGGAAGTCTAGGCTACTCATCACTCTGGAAGAGAGTGATCTGATGAATTTTGTGGAAGAGGTTGTGCCAACACTTGATGATGCTTCATAGAAATCTCAATGGAAGAAGAATGATGCAAGAGCTAGAAGGATCATCATCTACTCTGTGAGAGACCACTTGGTTTTGCACATATCCAAACGGAAGACAACTAAAGAGATGTTTGACGCCTTGAAGAAGTTGTTTGAGAGCAATAACACCAACACAACCATTGCCTTGAAGCACCAGCTTCAGAATGTCAAGATGGCTAAGGTAGATACAATTGCCACCTTCTTCATGAAGATATATGAGATCAGAGATCAGTTGGGTGCATTGGAGAGATCATCTTGGATATAGAGCTTGTCATGTTGACTCTTAATGGTCTTCCAAGCCATCGATAGCCATTCATTCAGAGTATTAGTGGGAGATCCAAATTGCCTAAGTTTGATCGATTATGGGCAGATTGTACTCAGAAGGAGACCAGAGTTGTTGCCAGAGGTGAGCAAAGTTCCCATCATGATGAAAATCATGCCCTTGCCTCTCATGCAAGGAAAGGAAAAGGAAGAGGACGAGGTTCCGATAGATCATTCAAAGAAAGAAAGCCCAGATAAGCTCCCGAGCATAAAAAGAAGGATCTTTCAAAGTTTCGGTGCTTCAAATGCGAGAAGTTTGGCCACTATGTAAAATAGTGCCCTTTGTGGAAGAATAAGAAGCAACATGCCTCCACCGTTGATGTTGACCGAGAGCCACCCTAGAAGAAGTCAAGGAAAGCAAGAAAGGACAATGAGGAGTTCTTCTTCATTTCAACCCTCTCAGGTACGATTCCTACTAGTAGTGATATTTGGTTGATTGATAGTGGTGCTTTTAGACATATGACTGGATATAGAGAGCACCTCACTGATCTAGTAGAGAAAGACTCTCGGTTGCATGTTGTACTTGGTGATGATGTAAGATACACTGTGAAGGGATCTAGGGCCATTTCCTTCCAGTTAGATTCCGGTACCCCACTTCATTTGAGTGATGTATTGTTTGTACCGGGGATGAGAAGGAACCTTGTCTCTATTTCAGCCTTGGAGGACAAAGGCTACAAGGTTGTCTTCTCTGATGGAAAGGTTCTTGCTTGGCACAAGAACTCTCGTATGGGATCAACTTGAGTGATTGGTGTTCAAGAAGAAAATTTGTAAAGATTGACAATGTGACCAATTCAGGCCTTGGTGCATGATTCTATCAGTCTGAGTGAGTTATGGCATAGGAGACTTGCTCATTTGAATTATAGAGCTCTTCCCTCTCTGGGGAAGATGGTGACAGGTCTTCCAACGCTTCGTGTAGAGCATGATGGCATTTGCAGAGGTTGTGCTCTTGGCAAGAATGCCAAGGGGTCCTTTCCGATCAGTGACAACAAATCCAAGGGGATCTTGGACCTGGTGCATTCATATTTGTGTGGGCCTATAACAGTTGCTTCATTGAGAAAATACTTATACTATGTGATCTTTGTTGATGACTACTCTCGAAAGACTTGGATTTACTTCTTGAAGTCCAAGGAATCTGAAGAAGTCCTTGGCAGGTTTCAGGAGTACAGAGCACAGTTTGAGAACCTGACCGGAAAGATGATCAAGATACTGAGATCAGATAATGAAGGAGAGTACACCTCCAAGGGTTTCTGTGATTTCTGTGTTGAGGCAGGGATAAAGAGGGAGTACACTTTTCCTTACAACTCCCAACAGAATGGGGTTGCAGAGAGAAAGAACAGGTCTATTGTTGAGGCAGCGAAGGCGATGATTCATGATCAAATTTTACCTATGTTTATGTGGGCAAAGACATCCATGACTGGTGTGTATATTCAGAGCAAGAGCCCTCATAAGATTTTGAAGAATATGACTTCCGAGGAGGCCTTCGCCGGAGTGAACCCTGAGGTTGGACACTTCAGGACATTTGGGTGTTTTGTTTACATTCACGTACCCAAGGAAAAAAGGACGGAGTTAGACCCTTTAGGCAGGAAGGGTACATTTTGTTGGGTACAATGAATCTTTGAAGGCATATCGGATCTACATCCTAGGTCAGAGACAGATTGAGGTGAGCAGGGATGTTTCCTTTGAGGAGGAGGTAACCTTCAGGAGATGTAGAGGATCTCACATGGGGATTGATAGTGAGAGGCAGGAGGATATGGTATCTTCTCCCCCTCACCCTTGAACGGTTCAGAGGGAGACAATTGAGCCCACAGAGACAATTGAGCTTGTTGATCCAGTTGATCCTGTGGATCATATTGATGTTCCTAGAGATATTGCAGTAGGTCGGAAGAGGCATGCATTGTTGAGTATTAGTGAGGAAAAGGTAAAAAGTAAAAACTTAAGATATGTCAATAAAGGAACAACTCCCAACCATTGATCTTGAAAAGGATCCAATGGCTGGGATCTTCCACGATCTGAGGGCCCACACACTAACCCTAAACTGAGAGAGGAATAACAAAACAAAAAGTTACCTAGTTGTCTATTGCATTCATCGATTCACATGAGTGAAGGGAGGCAGACCGTGATAAGACTTTCTTGAATGCCTGAGAGGCAACTCGTATATTTGCATACATAGACCAAGTAGGGTTGTTGCCACTTAGTGGCATACACAGGTCGCATCACAATACCAATACAAAATTGTATGGGGCTATTATGGGCAAGGGAATCCCGATGTGTACGGATTGTGTAAGCTACAGGAATCAACACTCAAGCTACAGGAGTATGAGACTTATGTAAAGGCTGTAAGAAGTCAGCTAGCATGCTTTTGTACTGTTGTTTGTTGAGATAAATAATATATTACTTCCTTATTTTCTGTCTCGGTTCTGTCTTGAGCATTTTATTATGGTTCACTAAGAATATGCATAATTTGCCTGTTAGTATTTTCATTATTTTACATGGTATCAGAGCCAAGTTAGCTGGGACCGCTCTCCTCTATTGAAATGGAAGATGAAGTGTGTACAACCTGCATGTCTTCTACCCAAACCAGTGAGGTATGGTATATAGATAGTGGAGCATCCAATCACATGACTGGCCACAAACATTACTTCAACAACTTGAGTGAAAAGGAATTTGGGTTTGAGATCCTTTTTGGTGATGACTGTGCCTATCATCCAAAGGGAGTCAGAACTGTAAGGTTTGAGAGGGAGTCTGGCAAGCCTCTTTACCTATCAGGCGTTCTTCATGCTCTTGGACTGAAGAAGAATCTGGTCTCAGTATCAACCCTAGAAGATAAGGGTTATGAGGTCTCCTTCAAGGATCAAAGGGCCTACATCAAGCCCAGGGGGTTGAGCATGGGATCTGAACAAGTCATTGGAGTAAGAAAGGACAAGCTATATAAATTACANATATTGCAGTAGGTCGGAAGAGGCATGCATTGTTGAGTATTAGTGAGGAAAAGGTAAAAAGTAAAAACTTAAGATATGTCAATAAAGGAACAACTCCCAACCATTGATCTTGAAAAGGATCCAATGGCTGGGATCTTCCACGATCTGAGGGCCCACACACTAACCCTAAACTGAGAGAGGAATAACAAAACAAAAAGTTACCTAGTTGTCTATTGCATTCATCGATTCACATGAGTGAAGGGAGGCAGACCGTGATAAGACTTTCTTGAATGCCTGAGAGGCAACTCGTATATTTGCATACATAGACCAAGTAGGGTTGTTGCCACTTAGTGGCATACACAGGTCGCATCACAATACCAATACAAAATTGTATGGGGCTATTATGGGCAAGGGAATCCCGATGTGTACGGATTGTGTAAGCTACAGGAATCAACACTCAAGCTACAGGAGTATGAGACTTATGTAAAGGCTGTAAGAAGTCAGCTAGCATGCTTTTGTACTGTTGTTTGTTGAGATAAATAATATATTACTTCCTTATTTTCTGTCTCGGTTCTGTCTTGAGCATTTTATTATGGTTCACTAAGAATATGCATAATTTGCCTGTTAGTATTTTCATTATTTTACATGGTATCAGAGCCAAGTTAGCTGGGACCGCTCTCCTCTATTGAAATGGAAGATGAAGTGTGTACAACCTGCATGTCTTCTACCCAAACCAGTGAGGTATGGTATATAGATAGTGGAGCATCCAATCACATGACTGGCCACAAACATTACTTCAACAACTTGAGTGAAAAGGAATTTGGGTTTGAGATCCTTTTTGGTGATGACTGTGCCTATCATCCAAAGGGAGTCAGAACTGTAAGGTTTGAGAGGGAGTCTGGCAAGCCTCTTTACCTATCAGGCGTTCTTCATGCTCTTGGACTGAAGAAGAATCTGGTCTCAGTATCAACCCTAGAAGATAAGGGTTATGAGGTCTCCTTCAAGGATCAAAGGGCCTACATCAAGCCCAGGGGGTTGAGCATGGGATCTGAACAAGTCATTGGAGTAAGAAAGGACAAGCTATATAAATTACAATTTGACTCCCACTACGCTCTAGCAAGAAGCAACAACACCAGAGACCATGAGTTATGGCACAAACGTGTAGCTCATCTCATACATGGTGCCCTTAAAATCTTGGGTAAGATTGTGACAGGGATGCCCCCATTCACTTCAGAACACCATGAAATATGTAAAGGGTGTGTTCTAGGAAAGTTTGTGCGGGCACCCTTCCCCAAGAGTGAATCAAGGTCCAAGGGCATTTTAGACCTAATTCATACTGATATCTGTGGTCCCATGTCCTCTTTATCCATAGGAGGAAAGTTCAAATACTACATCACTTTCATAGATGACTTCTCCGGGAAAAATTGGATTTACTTCTTGATGGGAAAAACTTCAGAAGAAGTTCTCAAGAGGTTTCTTGAATTCAAGGCCCTAGTTGAAACTCAGACAGGAAAGAGGATACAAGCTCTTAGGTTTGACAATGGAGGAGAGTACACCTCATATGCCTTTAAGAGGTTTTGTGCTGAGGCTGGAATCAAAAGAGAACTGACAGTCCCTTATACCCCTTAACAGAATGGGATCTCAGAGAGGAAGAACAGAGCCATTGTAGGTGCGACAAAAGCAATGTTGCATGATCAAAATCTTCCTAAGATTCTCTGGGTAGAGGCTTGCAACACTGCAGTTTATCTTCAAAATATAAGTCCTCACAAAGCACTGAGAAATGTGACTCCAGAAGAGGCTTTTACCGAAAAGAAGCCAGACATTAGCCACCTCAGGATCTTTGGGTGTGTTTACTATTGCCATATTCCTGCTGAGAAAAGGACTAAACTCAATCCTACAACTGAAAAGGGGATTTTGGTTGGGTACAGTGAGACCTCCAAAGCCTACAGAGTATACATCCCCACCATCAGGAAAACTATCCTACATAGAGACGTAAAGTTCGAAGAAGAAAGAGCCCTTCGAAACTCATATCAAGACAAGGACATCTCTTAAACCGAATACAGCCTGAGTGGGCCTAATGGTTAAGAACATGTGTTGCCTCTTAAGAGGTCACAGGTTCAAATCCAGAGGGGGGTAGGGTATGTATACCTTCGTAGAATTTACTAGTCAAATTGCTGGGCGGAGGGGGGTCCCTTGTCCCACAAACAAGGGGGTCTCATACACCAATTTGGTGTGCTGGCTTGGCCGTGACCTTAAAAATAGATTATTATTATTATTATTATCATCAGTAGGGGCAGATATTCCCACAGTGGAACACCAAGAGTGAGAGCTACCGACACTTCCAAGAAAAGAAAACCAAAATGAGCTAAACAACTGCCGAGGGAAGCAAATGAACAAGTACAGTCTCCAAAAACTTCAGTTAGAACAAGTGTACCCCCTCAGAGATATTCAAGGTATGCTTCTCTCATAGATATTCAATGTACCCTCAGTTAACATATGGTAGATCCAAGGGAAGTACACTGGATTGCAACAAAACACATCCTAAGGTACCTGAAGGGTACAATAGAATTTGGTATTCAATATCTACAGGGAGATCAAATCAATCTGGTGGGTTATTCTGATTCAGATTGGGATGGAAGTACAACAGATAGAAAGAGTACCTTTGGCTGCTCGTTCAGCCTAGGTTAAGGTGTGATATCTTGGTACAATAGAAAACAAAAATCAATTGCACTTAGTTCAACAAAAGTCGAGTATATGGCAGCTATCCAAGCAAGCTGTGAGGCCATTTGGCTTCGGAAAATGCTTACAAATATTTTTGGGACAGACTTGGTTCCCACCACAATTTTCTGTGATAATCAACGTTGCATCAAGTTATCCGAAAATCCAGTGTTCTGTGATAGATCCAAGCACATTGAAACCATATATCATTTCATCAGGGACAAAGTACAAAAAGGGGTGTTACACATTATTTTGGCCACCCTGATAATGATTTTACAAGCATGTGTTCAGGTTCTCAAAATGATCTTTTGCCTGAGAAAAGCAACTACTTTCTTCCTCTACAAGACTGATTTTTGGAAGGACGCCACAGGCTGCAAGTATTACACAGTGCGAAAATCTTTGATTTCCGCAGGCTGCTCTATAGCTGGCCCGCGGGGTTTTCGCAGGCTGCTCTGTAGCTGGCCCGCGGGGTTTCTACAGTCTGCTATATAGGCAAGGTGCGACGACGTTTGAAAGCTAAAAGAAGAAAGAGGTTCACGAAGTTTCTAGAAGGAGAATCTTCTAGAATGTGAGGTGGCGTCCGTATGGTTGTGATCTTACTGGTTTCTCTGATTTGGTGGGATCATCCTCATCCTTTTAACCACTTCACCTTATCCTATATAATCATGGGCTTCTCATGGAAAAGGTTAAGCAAGATTAAGCAAAGAATTGATGAAAGAATAGGCTGAACACTGTATGAAGAATCCTGTTTCAAGTGATGCTTGAGGCCTCCATTTGTCCATCAAACTTTTGTGGATTATCTTCATGCGAATTTCGGAGCAAGTGTATGTGTGTGTTGGAATGAAGGACCACTAAAAGGGAACTTGCGACATCAAGACAATTCGGTTGTGTCTTCTACTTTTCATTAATATAATACGGTGGCATGTCTATTTCCCATAAAATCATTTGTATTTTATTACATGATTCCTTGATCACATGTTTAGGTTGTCATTGAATTCTACTATTGCTTTTTTCGCGTTGGTTGGTTTGTGTCATTGCAGATATGATTTCACAGGAGCACCGAAGTGAAGCAGGGATAACAAAGATATAAGGAAGTGATTCATAAGGTATGTCATTCATTCCTTCTTTGGTAGTAAACTCAATGATTACGGCTTAGGGAAAGCGTCATGTTTCGTCTCGTTTTTTTCTAGATCCAGGGGGATCTAGGGGGATTAGTTTATGTCCGCATTTACCGATTTACCCAATAACAACATTGGCGACTCCACTGGGGATACGACTTATTTGTGGTTTTTGTGGGCCATTTGCTTTTAGCCTATCTTTTTCATTCTGTTTCAGTGTCTGAGTCTATGGGAAATCCAACAATACTCTCTGGACCTGAAAGTTTCCTCAGACCTTCCATCCTTTTTCCAAAATTTCTTTGTTTTCAAACACTTACACATTGTAACCTATACACAACCTACATAAACCTTTGATTTCCGCACCCTAACAGTTTATCCCAATGCAGGCTTTCCGCACCCTGCTTGTTTCTAGCCTGCAAAAACGGTTGATTTCCACACTGTAACCTATTGCTGGGTCGCGACAACGTTTGCAAATTTTTTTGGATTGGGTTTGGTCACCTCTTGATACCCATTTTTTTTTTATCAGTTGGAAGGAATTTTTAATGCTAGTTCTTGACTGTTTCCTGAGTGTTTAGCTTGCTGTCGATTGGTTTTAAGAGATCGAACACCTCTCTTATTTATTTTCCAATTTCATTTTTGATTTTTATCAACAAGGATATAATCTCTGATCCCGCATCTGAGTGCTTGATTGATTGAAAGTTTGTTGATTGGATTTAAATGTTTTGGATTGATTACGTTTTTCGGATTGCTTGTTGACTGGGAAGATATTCGTTCATTTACATTTGATAGAATACTTTCTTGTCATTTTTTACTTTTATCTTCATTGAAAGTTTGATTTGGGTGATTGTTGAGTGTATTGTTTTTCTTTGATTACTTGTCCTTTCTTCGTAATACCCCTGATTTAGTTTTAGAAAGGAAGAATTTAAAGTCACTTATTCTACTAAGTAATCATTCATAAGCAAGTTTTTGCATTCAATTTTTTTTTAAAAAGAAAAAGAAAGAAGAGAAATATTGAGAAGTTTCATTGTTTATGGTTGTTTGAAATTGAGCTCATTCAAGAAAAAAAAAGTACATTTGGTAGCTTACATCATTCCAGAAAAGATATCTTCTCCCTATTGTAGATAGAATTCATTGAACAAAAAATTGCATCATTCATTTTCTATTTGCATGCTCTTGGGTCAAGGTCTCATACAACATTGGTTTCATTTCTGTCTCCCTCTTGCGTAAACAACATCGTATAAAAACACTGCGTAATTTTAAAATTCACTTAACAACTTTTATTTTCTAGGGTCTTTTACACCAACATTAGCTAGGCTAGTGCTTCGAAATAGGTTGTGAGGCACACTTTCTAAAGCATAAAACACACAGTAGTATCTTGTGATAAGGAGTGTTCAAATCCATTGGCAACATTTTTTCCTGGGAAGGCCTTTTCACACAAGGGTCAAACCTGAGGTCGCATTAAGACTGACAGAGTTACTCACCCTGCTTTGTTGGTCTTGGTGTAGAGATTGCGCGTATTATGGGGGTTGCTTAAAAGATATATCCACAATGATGAGTGGAAGCCTTTTGAGTTGATTTCGGGCTAGATACCCTGCCCTTGTGCGTGGATCGGACTGTCGACTGTTTCCCCAGGCATCACTGTTGTTCTTGGTAACCTTAGTAGCCTATATTCTTAGGGTCTTACACAAGGTGATTGTGGAGGGGAAAGTATTCACGGTACCTGGAATCAACGTTGGCCAAAATCACTCGGGCTCCTTGGAAGTATACCCACGATTATGTGTGGGAGCTTGCACCAGGGTGTAAGTCCGTTAAGCAGGTCGTCAACGTAACTTTTCCACCCGATCTACCCTAGCCCCTTCTTGTCTTGACTTCGCGACGTTGGATTTCATCACCAACTAGTGACTTCAAAATAAGAAGGTTTTGTTTGCTTGGTGTGATTCCTAGATTATATTAGAGAGCGCCGTTGTTTTCCATAGTTGGCCATAGATTTTTTCTGTAAAGTATTTGGTTCGGGCAATAATGACCCTCCACGTCGTTCACATAGAATGCAAGGCCTACTCCTAGAAGATCTGGAAGGTTCTCAACCCTTGCTTACCAATCCACCGGAGGGCTCTCCTCAACAGACTGAGGTTCAAGACACTGCCACTCCACGAGTGGAAATAACTGACTCTTTAGACAATTTCTGAGTTTCTGATTCTCTAGAGTCTTTTTGACTTCCTCACGGTTCCGAGAGACGTATTCTTCGACTAAATTCATCCGGAGAACTTATTGTTCAGACTTCTGGAATACCAACCGAACCTTTCGCAGGTCCTGAAGGCCAAGATCCTTTTTGGACTAATGACATATTTAGAACCCCGTCCCATACGGTGCGAGATCTTTTCGGCTCTGGGGCAGGTGCTGATATATCTGTTGAACCCGAGCTGCCCGAAATGTCTGCTACAGACACGATACCCAGTACAACTGCCCATCTTTTCGTTGGTTCAGACACCCAATCAGTTGATCCTAGCTCGACCATCCCCCTTCAGATGGCCCATTCTACAATGGTCCCAAACACTACAACTATTCCCACCGGGAATACAATGGCTAGCCAAGCTCCCATTGGCACACCACTTTCGCCTAGACCTATCCCGTCGCTTCCTCTTGGGTATAATGCGTCGAATACTTCTATCCCTATTCCTACTCAGGTTCCATCCAGAGCTTTTGGAGTTTTTCCTCCTCCTGGGTACAATCTTGTTGCCGGTTTCATTCCGACCCTTCCCCAGGTCCCCTCTGGAGGGTCTTATCCACCTTTTACCGGAGGATCCGACCCTAGTGGCCACAACCCGAACAGAGGCATTACTCAGTCTTTCACGTCTGATTCTTAGATTTTTGTTGGCAGACAATTCAACCCTGGGGGCCAAACTCAACTTGGAGGTCAAACCCAAATTGGGACACAACCCCCGTTTGGAGGACAATCCCCGGTTGGAGGACAACCCCCACCTACCCCACCCTATGGACAGAACATACCAGCACCCCTGACCCAATATTGGAACTTTCTTACCCAGGGTAATCCTTAATCGACTGGGGGGCAACAACTCCAAGTTATCTCTTTCATACCCCCTAGTGCAGGCCAGCCATACCCAGGTCCTTCCAATCCCATTTGGGGTTCGAACGTTCAGCCTAGTGTACCTTTTCAAGGGAACATCCCTAATCCGTACAACCCTATGGGCTACATGCCTCCACACCCACACTCGAATCTGCCAGAATCTTCGCATCACATGCAAACTGCTTACGGTCCTACTGGTATACCGATAGGACTGCCTCCCCAAAGTCACCAGTACCCTCACGTGAATAGACAGTTGCCCTTTTTATCCACTTTGGATCTACCCGACTTGTCTAGAATCCTGAATGACCCTATCCTACATTCTCCTCATTGGCCTATTATACCGTCCAAGTTACCATCCGACATTCCCAAATTCGACGGTAAATCTGGATAGGACCCAAACAACCATGTCATGACTTTTCACCTTTGGTGTTCGTCTAACTCTTTGATGGACGACTCCATTCGGTTACGACTCTTCCAATGAACTCTTACGGGTTCGGCTGCAAAGTGGTATATATAATTACCACAAGGCTTCGTCACCAACTTTAATACCCTCGCCATGGATTTCCTTACACACTACCAGTTGCTGATCCGTTATGAAACAGGAACCGAGATTTTGAGTTCCTTCAAGCAAAATTAAGCCACTCACATCTCCGATCACATTCATGAGTGGAGACGAAGATGACGTTTGATCAAACTTGATCTTCCCGATCGGTTATTGGAAGAGTGGTTCATGAAATCATTCGTGAATAAAATCTCTTGTGACATTGCCATGGGTGGAGTTGTCACCGAAGAACAGGCGATCAGTCGCGCTTAGTACCTTGATCTCGTTTATTCACAAACGGGTACTTTTTACGACTTACTCCTTGATGCACCTTGCCCCTTTACCACCACTACCTCAACTACCCCTACTGCTTCTCATGCAGCCGATGGTGTGATTGTCACTTTCAATGCTCAACCTCAATCTATGCAAGCCTCTCCCACCAACCCCAAGTCTAATGCTTCTAATGTTCAGAATGCTCCGAATCCTACCCCTTCCACTGACAAAAACTCTGAGATTAACTCCGTTCAATCTACCCCTGCTGGAAAGAATAAATCTAAAAAAGGGAAGGGTAAGAACAAGGAGGATAAAAATAACTTGCAATTTGAGAAAACCAAAACACAACCTACTGATGATAAGGATAAACGTAAACCGAGATATCCTTGCCTTATCTGTGGTGATGATCACTACTCGAAAGATTGTCTGAGACGTGCTGAGGTCACTAAGTTCCTTCAAGGGACCGCGAAGCCTCCCACACCTGTCATTTTGTCACAACCTTTCCCTTCTCAACAACAGGCCCAATTGGTCATTCATGACCAACCCTCCCCTTCCACCACTTCATATGTCCTTATGTGTACATGTGATTAAAAAAAGAACGACATTGCTATCGCCACTCAGGCCAATGATTACTCTCCCTCAAAGGAGAAAGTTGACGATATTCCACCTTTGTTGGTACAACCGACTCCCTCAACTTCACCTCCCAACGATCCTCTTCATCTCGAACGACAGAGTCTCGATATAGTCCTCCGCCCTCCTCCAAAGGGCGTTGTTCGAAAGTCTGCCTTCAACCCTCATGCGCATGCTGCTCAAAACTACAGTATTGTAGAAAATCTTGTGCAAGCACCCTCCGCGATGTCATCTCTTGAAGTCCTTCAAAGTTGCCCCGCGCAGTGGAAGGCTCTGTTAAAGGCTATAGGTGGAATTGACCCCATGGATACAAAATTGATAATCTTTGACCTGGAAGATCACATTCCAAGACTACCTCTTCAACTAGCGTTTCAGATACAAGTTGTCGTAGAGAAAAAAAATATCTGTAGAACCGTCATTGACGAGGGCGCCTCGACGTGCGTCATGTCTATTTCTTGTTGGAAATCCATCGACTCTCCTCCTCTCACTGAATCACACAACACACTCAAGGCCTTCAATGGCTCCGGTTTTAAACCCTACGGTGTTCTTCCTTCGTTGCCTATTACGTTGGAAGGAAAAAGGTTCAATGTTGAGGTCGAGGTCTTCGATGTGCCTCTTGATTACAACCTCTTACTTGGCCATAGCTAGATTGATTCCATGCGTACAGTTGTCTCCACACTTTTCCGCGTGTTACGTTTCCCACACCAAGGAAAGGTGGTTACTGTCGACCAATTGGCCTTCTTTAACTCTGATTCTCGTACTAGCAACGTACCTTTCATTTCGAAGACACCCCCTGGGTACGAGAATGTCGGTGTGGGTCTCCTTAAAGATTCTACTTTGATGGGTACATTCCCAATCCCACCACTCGACATTCCACCTCCTTTTGTTGCCTCAATCAACATGATCTCTACCTCTATCTGTGAAACCCCCGCGTCTCATGACCCGTGGATAGTACCCGACCCTGGTGATTATTTTCGCTATGGAGAACAAATGCCTCCGAGTCCGGTTGAATCCGCTTATCAAGCCATTCAATTGGCAACCCCTTCTACCCCCTCTATTGGTGATTCATATCTTGATCCGTTTCATTTCATTTTTCCTACAGACGAGATGATTATGCCAGTTATGTTCATGGAAGATACCCCATGGGATGATGGGCATCATCATTCCATTCTCTTCCTCGAACAACACACTATAGAGAGCTACCAACAGATTTCGACTCTGTCGATCGTTGTGGTCATTTCCTCTGTTCTTGCGTCAACCCACAATGTGCTTTACGAAGGGAACTTGAGTAATATTTCACCCACTATTCCTCTTGACATATCCGTTAAACCTGGAATTGTTGAAAATGTTCATCTCGGAGCCGCTTGTTCCAATGATGAGGTCGTCACTTATAAAGCTATTTTTCAAGAATTCCGCGACGTTTTCGCTTGGAGCTACGAAGAGATGCCGGGTATTGACCCCGATATCATTGTACACGAAATTAAGACTTATCCGAACGCTAAACCCATTCGACAGAGACTTCACCCAGTCCACCCCCGTAAAGCTGTTGCTATTAAACTCGAAGTTGAAAAACTTCTCAAGGCCGGTTTTATCTATCCTGTGGCTTTAATCGATTGGGTATCTAATCTCGTTTCGGTCAATAAAAAACAAGGCACGATCCATGTATGCGTCGATTATAGTGATATTAATAAATCTTGTCCCAAGAACAGCTTTCCAACCCCCTTCGTTGACCAGATCATCAACGATTGTGCCGGGAGTGAAATCTTCTCATTAATGGACTGTTTCTCCAGCTATAACCAGATCAACATTTTACCCGTGGATCAACACAAAACTGCTTTCATTTGTCCTTGGGGTACTTTCGCCTACCGGAAACTTCATTTCGGTTTAAAGAACATTGGTGCGACTTTTCAACGTGCCATGTCTTATGATTTTCACGATATAAAGCACATTGTACAACCATATCTCGATGATCTACTGGTGCATTCCACGCGTCGCCAAGACCACCCGACCCATCTCCGAGCCATTTTCCTTCGCTGTCATTATTACCGTATATGTTTAAATCCACACAAATGCATTTTTTGTGTAGAGTCCGGCTGACTTCTGGGTTTCATTGTGTCATGTCTGGGAATTAGGGTGGATCCTCTGAAGGTTGAGGCCATCCTTAATCTACCTCCTCCTTCTACCTTACGCCAACTCCAAAGTTTGCAAGGGAAGGAAAACTTTTTGCGTCAATTCATTCCAAACTACGCTGAGTTAACGTTAGGATTTACTCGATTGTTGAAGAAAGGTTTTACATTGGTCTGGGACGAGACTGCGAACAAATCCTTTGAAGCTTTGAAACTTTCCCTTACACGTACACCACTACTTTTCCCACGAGATTATAGTTGAGATTATTTCCTTTACCTTACCGCTTCAAACTCTACCATTGCCATGGTTTTAGTCCAAGAATATGATTCACACGACAAACATGTAATCTATTATTTGAGTCGGAGCCTCACAACTATCAAAGCCAAATATTTACATGTGGAAAAACTGGCCTTGGCAGCTGTTCAAGCTGTTCAACGTTTTCGTCACTATATCCTATTACAAAAGACCACCGTCATTTCTTCTTGCAACCCTATGCGACATATCCTTACATGCCAATTGCTAGGGGGAAAGAGTTCGACTTAGAGTTTGAAGGCGCTAAGTCGAAGAAATCACTGGTTTTTGCCGAACTAATATGTGACCTTCCCTCCGCTGAAACAAAAACTGTGGCAGAGGATTCCCTACCAGATGAATCCGTTTTTCTGATCAGTTTTGATGATTCTTGGTATGGAGATATTATCATTTATTTCTAGACTCAAAATTTTCGGCCCGACCTCTCTAGTACAGACCGTCATCGCATACGGTATCAAGCCCGTCAATACATCATTCTCGGTGACACCGTTTATCGCCGTGGTTTTTACTCTATATTACGATGTTGTCTCACCTTTGATGAGGCTGAGAAAGCTTTGAATGACTACCACTCTGGAGCGTGTGGCGGTCATATGTCTGGGTATGCCACTGCCCAAAAGATCTTACGAGCAGGGTACTTCTGGCCTTCTTTATTTAAAGACTGTATAACTGCCGTTCAAAAATGCCACGCTTTTCAAACATACAATCACAAGATAAGATCTCACCCCGCTCTCTTACACCCTTGTAGTTTCCGTTGGACCTTTCGCTAAATGTGGTATCGATTTCATGACATGTAACCCTCACTCGGTTGGGGGGCATGGATACATTATCGTAGCTGTGGATTATTTCACGAAATGGGCTGAGGCGATGTCTACATTCGACAATACCGGAAAAACTGCAGCCCTATTCATATTCAATCATATCATCACACGCTTTGGAATCCCACAAGCTATCGTCACCGATCACGGTAGAGCATTTTTGAAACTTCATGATGTCTGAGCTTACTGAAAAGTTGGGTTTTCAGCATGAAAACTCAACCCCCTACTATCTGCAGGCCAATGGCCAAGTTGAAGCAATAAACAAGGTTCTTATCACCATGCTTCAACGGATAATAGGAATTCACAAAACAAGTTGGCATACAATGTTGTTTTCAGCATTATGGGCATATCGGACATCCGTAAAGTCAGCCACGGGTTTTACACCATTCCAATTAGTGTATGGTATCGAAGATGTTCTGCCAATTGAATGTGAGATACCATCATTGAAACTAGCCGTTGTGTTGATTAAGGTTGGTTGTCATTGATGTCAACCCTTGAAGAAAGCCCCATAGCACAAAGGTTTGGGTAATGGACCCAATATTGTTTGATGTAAATATGAATCATTATTATTTTTTCATGGTTGATAAGAAGTAAATATGGATGAACTCCAAAGTGGTCCCCTTATGGTGAAAGCCCTCACGGGAAGATGCTTTGCAGAGTAAGAGAACCCATGCTTAATTGTGGAATAATGAGATTAAGGACAGTGAATTTGTCAGGGAAACTATCCTAGATGGATAGTGTTTGTCATGCCATTTCTAGTGGTATGTAGAACATCACATAACTCCTCACGGTTAGAGAGTTATGGCCATGAGAAGTTGGAGACCCCAGGTTTGGGTAATGGACCCAAGTTTGTTTGATGGATAATGGTACGAGTTATGATATATTTTCATATAACACTATTATATATGGATAGTACATGTCATGCCATTTCTGATGGTATGTGGAACGTCACACAACTCCTCACAGTTTGAGAGTTATGGCCTTACGAAGTTGGAGGACCCTCATATGTCATCTAGAAGCCCCAAAAGGTCAAAGTAGTCAAAGTGGTTTAAGAGATTTTAAAAGGTAAATAATAAAGTGAAGTTTTTAAGAGAAGATGTTTTTAAGGAAGCTACTTGGAGAGTATAAATAAGAGACAAGGCTCTCTCATTTTAATCACACTTGAGAATATTGAATATCTATAGGTATCTAAGGTAACCAAGGATATCTAAGCCGGAATTCTGAGGCAAGGTGAAGAAAAGAAGACCGAAATTCAAGGAAGGATAAATTCTTTTGATGGTGCTTTCTAAGGTATGTTATTTACAGGTCATCTCACCATTTTCGCTATAATTTTTTTTTCTATAATGATTCAAACTATGAAATTGTTATGCCATTGAGAAAACATATCCAAGTATCCGTGGTAAAAAATTGAGCTTGTGGGTCGTTGTAGTTTGGGAGTTACACTCCAGGGAAAATATGGTTTGTGGCCAGTCCTGAAACTAGTCACAAACATGTGTTTCGAGCAAAAATGTCATAACTTCTTCATAACAGATCCAAATTCAGTGAGACCAAATGTTTTGGTTAGGGTACAGTTTGTAGTATGCTATGTAACAGTTTCAGATCAATTCAACAAATATTCCGTGCGGGGCACACTCTACAAGGTCACTCTCTAGAATAAGCCAAAATTCAGCAAGGTTTGTCATTTTTGCTATAATCCCTTTTATGAGAGGTTCCAAGTAGTAACACTTGGAGGAATTGCATACAACACACTGAAAAACATTGTGTATTAGTTTTAGATCTTTATACATTACATGTACAAAGTTATAATTACTTCAAGTTAGGGTTGTTGACTAATCCAAAACTAGGCATGTGAGACTAAAGAAAAGTTTGATGAAAATGCTAGTCTCTTGTTGTCAAAGTTAATGAAAGTTTGCAGAAATGTGATCATATACACCAGGTCTATTACAGAGCTACAAATCAGATTTGGATGATGAAATTGATGAGAGATTTTGGTTGAGGTATATGTTGAATACATGGTTGAGACAAGTAGTTGATGAGTTGGCACATACATGAGGTGTATAGTTTATGATGTTGGTACATATTGATGAGTAGTTGACACATGATTGGTACATACTTGGTACATGGTTGGATGCACTTGTTTATGGTAGAGGTTGATTACAGCTTGTTTGGTACAAGTTGGTGCATGGTTGATGCACTTGTTTATGGTACATGTTGATTACAGGTTGGTGCATGGTTGATGCACTTGTTTATGGTACATGTTGATTACAGGTTGAGGTACAGGTTGATGCATGGTTTAGATTATTGGTACATGTTTACAGTGGTATATATTATAGCGATAATGTGACAGTGGTTCTATCATTCTACTTCTACTTCAGGGCGGTTGGACGAGGCAAGGACAGGTGGTTGTAGCCAACTTCCAGCTAGAGAACATAGGGGGTTGCAGCCTCCTTCTGGTTGTAGTCAGAGAATTGGGGAGTTGGAGCTTCCTTCAGGTTGTAGCCTGAGAAGCTAGGGGGTTGGAGCCTCCTTTCAGTTGCAGCTGGTAAATAAAGGAATTTGGTGCTTCCAATGAATGTAATTCTTCAAGACATATAAGAAAAAACATTTTGTGGTTTTCTCCCGATTTGGGTTGCCACGTAAAACACTAGTGCACTGTGTATGTGTGTGATTGTTTGTTTCTTACTGCTCATTATTGGATGATAATTCTACATTGATATAACATTTGAAGAAAAATGATTATAATTACGCTATTACTGATTCACCCCCCCTCTCAGTAATCCAACAATTGGTATCAGAGCAAGTTCCTTCAGAAATCAGTTTAACCATTGAAAGGTAGATCATGGAGAGTACCAAGTCGTATAAAAATGGAATACCATAGTTTGATGGACAAAAGTATTCTTTTTGGAGCATAAGGATGAAGACATATATACAAGCACAGGGATTTCAAGTTTGGCAATCAATTGTAGATGGATGCACAACACCAGCAGTTCCACCAACAAATGACAAAGCAGTGAAACTCGGTGAGAATAATTCCAAAGCCAAAAATGCACTTTTGAATGGTCTCAGTGATACGATATTCACCAAAGTTGCACATTGTAAATATGCTAAAGAGATTTGGGACAAGCTTCAAAATATTTATGAAGGAGATTCAAAAGTCAAATAAACAAAGCTTCAAACTTACAGAGGTTAGTTCGAACAACTAAAAATGAAGGAAGATGAAGATATCACAGCCTACTTCTTACGATTCGATGAAACAATGAATGAAATCATAGGATTGGGAGAAGAAATCGAAGAATCTGTAATTGTTCAAAAGGTACTAAGATCTCTTCCTATGAGATTCAACCCTAAGATATCAACACTAGAAGAAAGATCGGATCTAAATTCAATAAGCATGGACGAATTGCATGGTATCTTCACAGCATATGAGATGAGAACTGAACAAGAAAATCCAGATGTAAAAGAAGTAGCCTTCAAAGCATTCAAAAGATCAAAGCAAAAGAAAAAGGAACAAGAAGAATATAGCAGCAACAATGACGTCTTAGAAGATGATGAAGAAGTGGCCAACTTCGCCAAAAGATTGAACAAAGGAACCAACGGTAGGTATAGAGGTAAGTTTCCTTTAATTTGTTTTAATTGTGATGGTATTGGTCATTTTGCTAACAAATGTCCTCATAAGAAAAAGAGAAATGATGAAGGTTACTCAAAAGACATACAAACATCTAAAGGTAAAAGAACTACAAAAAAAGTTTTCAAGAAAAACTTTTGCACCAAAGAAGAAATCTCATCATCAGATGAAGATGAAGTTAGTGATAGTGAAACAAGGAGATTTCTATTCATGGCAGTAGAAGCCTATGATAAAGAAGACTCCGAAGAAGAATATGAAGAAGCATATGAAGAATAAATTGAAGAGGTAGAAGTTGACTTCCAAGAAGAATTAATGAGTGCCATAGAAGTTATCAGAAGGGAAAAGAAGAAAAACAAGAAACTACAAGTAGAACTAGATAAGAAAAAAGACACTCAAGAACTAAAACAAATGATCACAAAATTGAAGGTTCAAATAGAAGAAGATAAAAGAATTGAAGAAGCACTCAAAGAACAACTAGAAGGAAATGACACAATCATTGGAAATCTGGAAGCAGAGATTGTCACACTAAGAAATGATATTCAAAAGAAAAATATGCAGAATAACTCAAAAGTTCTGGATAACATTATCAGCAGTCAAAAATATCATCTTGACAAGTCCAGACTTGGATACAATCAGACAGAAAAGGGATCAATCTCCAAAACAACAGAGCAAGAAACAAATCCAAAAAGCTATGCAGAAACAATAAACGGGGATAAAAATATATACAAGGAAGATTACAGGGACACCCCTCCATCAAGAAGATTCAGATTTCAGAATCAACAATAGATAGACAGGCCTCAAGAAGAAGAAGGATTCATAAGAGCACCTCCTTTCAGAAGATCCCCAACTACCAGGTATCAAACTATATTTTTTTCTTTATGGTATGCATGTAATAATTTTGGACATAAAGCTGTAAATTGCAGAGCTAACAACAAGAACAATAACTACTTTGAGAGCCATACACAAAGGGGTTATTCAAGAAGACCCAGTGAAACACAGAGAAGAAGTTACAACAGGTTTGAATCTTTGAGCATTGAAGTGGAATGTTACAAATGTAACAATTTTGGACACATGGCCAAAAATTGCAGAATGATAGTCCCTCCTAAAGAACCTCAACAAAGTCATAAACAAGAACCTCAGAAAACGACATGGATAAGAAAGTAAGATCAATATAGCAATGAATAATGCACATTCGCTTTACAAGATAAACAAAAGAAACGTGGTTGGTATGTTGACAGTGGATGTTCAAAACACATGATAGGTGATAGAGACAAGTTTCTTACATTACGAAAGGAAAGAGATGGATCAGTCTCTTTTGGAAATGATGATTCAGCCAAAATCATTGGAAAATGCACAGTCCGAATTGGGAACAAGAATGAAAAGGCAGAAAATGTTCTACTAGTAGAAGATATGAACTACTACAACGATCATGGAATATAAAGGTAATTCTCCATCGCTAGGGCACCTCAATAGAATGGAGTTGTTGAAAGAAAGAACAGGACAATACAAGAAATGGCTCGAACAATGATAATAGATTCATAAATTTCATAAATTGGGATTCATTTATATCATCTCTCCTTTTTTCTATATCCGTGGCAGAAAATTCATCTGCCCAGAGTAGCCAAGCGCATACTGGGATGCTATCAGTTGGCTCAGCAGCAACATGAAACACGATGCCAGTTATGACTATGCCTAATTCATCAGTAACAACAAGCTTCCAATCCAGCTTCCCCAATGACCTCACTGCATATTATTGGATCACCTCCTCGTGGGGTAACTGATCCAGCATCCAGTGTAAATCAATCTCCAGTTAAGGGTTCTGATTCATCCTACAATAGACAACACATCCCCTCAAGGGGTACTGGATTCTTGAAGGAAGTCACAGGTAATAAAGGATTTCTAAAGACTTCCTTTTCGGTGGCTAGTCAGGCATTCACAACTATCTTTATCCACCGAAAGCAGAGCTTTTTGCTTTCGGTGGTTTACAGGTTCAGATTTCAGCTCTTTAGTCACCGAAAGCGAAGGGAAGGGCATAGAGCCACTCTTTTTGCACAGATCTCATTTTTGGTGCTCCAATTGGTACGAGAAGGGTTTCTAAGCGATGATTATAATTAAGAGCATCAATTTTACTGCTCTGTTTTAGTTGTGGAGGTGTCAGCAAAGTCAATAATATAAAACTTCTTATCTATTTTTGGCAAAAGATGACTTGACCGCCAAGGTGGCATCCTCGACCTTATCTATCAGCCTTTGAAGATTTGTTACAATTGTTGAAGAACATGAAGCACCAGATTTGGATAAGGGTTTGACTTCCCTTTATATAGGATCTGTTCCTATAAGTTTGCAATTAGTTTTGTATTATACTATTCTTAGTATTCTCGATCCAATAATCTAGGATCTGGAAATTATTTGTAAAAGGCTATAAAGCCAAGAACATTTGATGAACACAAGGGTTCGATTTTGAGTTCTATAATCTACTGTTGTTGTAAAAAGACACTTTCTTTAATATATTAAGCCTGCAAGCTTCTTTCATTTGTTATTGTCAGACTCTCCCTCATCTTTGTCTATGCATATGAGTTGAAATCATTCTTTTGTCTATGTTTAATGGTCCCATGGTAACTGTCATCTTACTTTTGACTGTTAAGCAAGAATCATAAGCATCTTTGGCTAGTTTGTTGAACCATCATATATATTGCCTATGTATGTTCTGGTTAACTGATTGGTTTTCTTATCCATTTGATTTACAAACCTATCTGATAATAGCTTTTGAAGGCCTTGTATTGCATGAATATAGCTAGACTGTCTTGAAGATACAATCCAGTGATTAAGATATTCATCTTGATCCAAACCCACACCCATTATTGAGAAAATAGTTACAAAAAGGTTAAGTTACCAGGCATTTATGATATACAACCTAGGAGAGTTTCCTGGAGTGATAACAACTAAGGGCTGGAAAATTCGAGGCTATGTGGCGAGGCCCTTATATTGTCAAACGAGTGTTGGAGAAGGGAGTCTACGAGTTAGTAGATTATAATGAAATTCCTTTGAGTGAACCCAGAAATGGGCTTTACTTGAAGAATTACTATGCTTAGGCTATCTTTGCATGAGTGCTTGTATTTTTACTGTATCATACTATTGCGTGCTACTTTTGTGTGCTTTTTCGTTATTTGGTTTCCACCCCCGAATACTTACCTTGCATTATGCTTGGTGTCCAGATGTCGGCATCTTCACTCCCTTACATTGGCTTCGCCGATGGTGGTAGTCGTAGTACTCAGAACCTAGCTTATGCTGCTTGGGGAATCTATGCCCTTACAAATGAACTTATCAGTCTGCACGGTGTTTGCCTTGGTCGTGCAACCAATAATATCGTAGAGTATAGCGCAATCATCGAATTGTTGATCGATGCTATTTCACTTGGGATCTGTCACTTGGTTATACGACTTGATTCATAGCTAGTAGTGCTACAGTTAAGTAATGTCTATGCTATCCGAATTCCTCCTTTGTTACAGGTATATCTACAAATTCGCCTCTTAGAATGTTATTTTGATTATATTGAGTATCAATACATTCCTAGATGTCTAAATACATTAACTGATGCATTAGATAATTATGTGTTAGACAGATATCTGAGACATTTATAAATCCAATCACACATCACATGTTGTATACAAATCAAAATAATCTAAATGCGGACATAAACTAATCCCCCTAGATCCACCTGGATCTAGAACAAAACGAGACAGAACATGACGCTTTCCCTAAGCCGTAATCATTGAGTTTACTACCAAAGAAGGAATGGATGACATACCTTATGAATTTCTTCCTTATATCTTTGTTGTCCCTTCTTCACTTTGGTGCTCCTGTGAAATCAGATTTGCAATGACACAAACCAACCAACGTGAAAGCAACAATAGTAGAATTCAATGACAAACTAAACATGTGATCAAAGAATCATGTAACAAAATACTAATGATTTTATGGGAAAGAGACATGCCACCATATTATATTAATAAAAGTAGAATATACAACCGAATTGCCTTGATGTCACAAGTTTCCTTTTAGTGGTCCTTTGTTCTAACACACACATACACTTGCTCCGAAATTCGCATGAAGATAATCCACAAAATCTTGATGGACAAATGGAGGCCTCAAGCATCACTTGAAACATGATTCTTCATACAGTCTTCAACCTATTCTTTCATCAATTCTCTGTTTAATCTTGCTTAACCTTTTCCATGAGAAGCCCATGATTATATAGAAGGTGAAGTGGTTAAAAGGATGATGATGATCCCACCAAATCAGAGAAACCAGTAAGATCACAACCATACAGATGCCACCTCACATTCTAGAAGATTCTCCTTCTAGAAACTTCGTGAAGGATCACAACCAACCGCTTACCTTGCATTGTGCTTGGTGTCCAGATGTTGGCATCTTCGCTCCCTTACATTGGCTTCGCCGATGGAGCTAGTCGTAGTACTCAGAACATAGCTTCTGCTGCTTGGAAAATCTATGCAACTACAAACGAACTTATCAGTCTGCACGGTGTTTGCCTCGGTCATGCAACCAATAATACCGCAGAGTATAACACAATCATCCAATTGTTGACCGATGCTATTTCACTTGGGATCCTTCACTTGGTTATATGACTTGATTCTCATCTAGTAGTGCTACAGTTAAGTAATGTCTATGCTATCCGAAGTCCTACTTTGTTACGGGTATATCTACGAATTCGCCTCTTGGAATGTTATTTTGATTATATTGAGTATCAACACATTCCTAGATGTCTAAATACATTAACTGATGCATTAGCTAATTATGTGTTAGACAGACATCTGAGACATTTATAAATCCAATCACACATCACATGTTGTATACAAATCAAAATAAGCTAAATGCGGACATAAACTAATCCCCCTAGATCCGCCTGGATCTAGAACAAAACGAGACAGAACATGACGCTTTCCCTAAGCCGTAATCATTGAGTTTACTACCAAAGAAGGAATGGATGACATACCTTATGAATCGCTTCTTTATATCTTTGTTGTCCCTGCTTCACTTTGGTGCTCCTGTGAAATCAAATCTGCAATGACACAAACCAACCAACGCGAAAACAACAATAGTAGAATTCAATGACAACCTAAACATGTGATCAAGGAATCATGTAATAAAATACTAATGATTTTATGGGAAAGAGACATGCCACCGTATTATATTAATGAAAAGTAGAAGATACAACCGAATTGAATGTGAGATACCATCATTGAAACTAGCCTTTGAACTTCTCCCGAACACCTCAGTCGAAGAGGAACATCTATTGTATTTGATGCAACTAGACGAAATCCGTTGTGATACCACCCTGGTCATTGAAACCTAGAAAAAATGTGTTAAATCCCAATACGAAAAACATGTCAAGCCACGTTTTTTCTTTGAGGGTGATCTAGTTCTCCTCTCTGAACAAGATTGTATTGACACATAGATCCACTTTGTATGTCTCGTGGCTATGTTCGAATTTGAGCTTTCTAATACATAGATCCACAGTGTATTCTTGGTGGCTATGTAGAATCTTGATGACATGGATCCATAGTGTATAATTGGTGGCCATGACTTACATTTATGGTTTCAATCATTTATAGTCTGAACATGGGAATGCCTACCTCAGACATGGTATAATATTGTACAGATGTTTGATTGTTTGTAGGTTCCCGATTGGTGCGTCCTTTGTTCTCGACACACACACGCATTTTTACAAAGTATTTCGGCTATCATGAGTTCCAACTTCATATTTTGGGGGGCATTCTGTTACACATTATTTTGGTCACCCTGATGATGATTTTACAAGCATGTGTTCAGACTCTCAAAATGATCTTTTGCTTGAGAAAAGCAACTACTTTCTTCCTCTACAAGACTGATTTTTGGAAGGACGCTGCAGGCTGCAAGTATTACACAGTGCGAAAATCCTTGATTTCTGCAGGCTGCTCTATAGCTAGCCCGCGGGGTTTCCGCAAGTTGCTATATAGGCAGGGTGCGACGACGTTTGAAAGCTAAAAGAAGAAAGAGGTTCACGAAGTTTCTAGAAGGAGAATCTTCTAGAATGTGAGGTGGCATCCGTATGGTTGTGATCTTACTGGTTTCTCTGATTTGGTGGGTTCATCCTCATCCTTTTAACCACTTCACCTTCTCCTATATAATCATGGGGTTCTCATGGAAAAGGTTAAGCAAGATTAATCAGAGAATTGATGAAAGAATAGGCTAAAGACTGTATGAAGAATCCTGTTTCAAGTGATGCTTGAGGCCTCCATTTGTCCATCAAACTTTAGTGGATTATCTTCTTGCGAATTTCAGAACAAGTGTATGTGTGTGTTGGAACGAAGGACCACTAAAAGGGAACTTGCGACATCAAGACAATTCGGTTGTATCTTCTACTTTTCATTAATATAATACGGTGGCATGTCTCTTTCCCATAAAATCATTAGTATTTTATTACATGATTCCTTGATCACATGTTTAGGTTGTCATTGAATTCTACTATTGCTTCTTTCGCGTTGGTTGGTTTGTGTCATTGCAGATCTGATTTCACAGGAGCACCTAAGTGAAGCAGGGACAACAAAGATATAAGGAAGCGATTCATAAGGTATGTCATCCATTCCTTCTTTGGTAGTAAACTCAATGATTACGGCTTAGGGAAAGCATCATGTTCCGCCTCATTTTGTTCTAGATCCAGGTGGATCCAAGGGGATTAGTTTATGTCCGCATTTACCAATTTACCCAATAACAAGGGGGTAGTAAAACTCCAATATATTTCCACCAACTAACAAGTTGTAGACATCTTGACCAAAGCACTTCCAAAGGGAAAGTTTGAGTATTTCCAAGAAAAATTGGGTGTCTTAGAGAACCCATTCCGCACTAAGAGGGAGTGTTGAGTATTAGTGAGGAAAAGGTAAAAAGTAAAAACTTAAGTTATGTCAATAAAGGAACAAGTCCCAACCATTGATCTTGAAAAGGATCCAATGGATGGGATCTTCCATGATCTGAGGGTCCACATGCTAACCCTAAACTGAGAGAGGAGGAATAACAAAACAAAAATTTACCTAACAGTCTATTGCATTCATCGATTCACATGAGTGAAGGGAGGTGAATCGTGGGTAGACTTGCCTGAGTGCCTAAGAAGCAGCTTGTATCTCTACATACATAGACCGAGTAGGGTTGCTACCACTTAGTGGCATACATAGGTCACAACATAATACCAATACAGAACTGTACAGGGCTATTCTGGGAAAGGGAATCCCAATCTATACGGGCTTGTGTAAGCTATAGGAATCGACACTCAAGCTACAGGAGTGTGAGATTTATGTAAAAGTTGTAAGAAGTCAGCTAGCATGCTTTTGTACTGTTGTCTATTGAGATAAATGATATATTACTTCCTTATTTTCTGTCTCTGTTCTGTCTTGAGCATTTTATTATGGTTAACTAAGAATATGCATAATCTGCCAGTTAGTATTTTCATTATTTTACATGCACGGGCTTGTCAGACTTTGCAGGAGACAGAGGGACATGTAGCTCCCCGTGGTACTTTCAGACAAAGTAAGAGACCTCGGAGATTCTCGAGCTATGTTGCAGCGATGAGCCACATCATTGAGTCTGAGCCTTCCTGTTATGGGGAGGAATCTAGTTAGCAGGTATGGAGAGATGCCATGATGGAGGAGTATCAATCCATCATGAAGAATGATGTGTGGGATATTGTTCCTAGACCCGAGGGGAAGTCTATGGTGACTTCCAAGTGGATGTATAAGATTAAAAATGCCGCTGATGTGAGCATCGAAAAGCACAAAGTGAGATTTGTGGCTAGAGGATTCTCTTAGGTAGAGGGAATAGACTATGAGGAGACATTTTCTCCTGTTGCTCGATACACCTCCATTCAAACGATCATTTCCCTTGCTTCAGCCATAGGTTGGAGATTACATCATATGGATGTAAAGAAAACCTTCCTCAATGGAGAGATTGAGGAAGAGGTGTACATCGAGCAGCCAGACGGTTTCGTGATTCATGGGAAGGAGTCCCATGTGTGTAGGTTAAAGAAGGCCATGTATGGACTCAAGCAGAGACCTCAAGCTTGGTATGCGAGGATTGATGGATACCTGATGAGTTTGGTTTTCAACAAGAGTGTTGTTGATGCCAACCTGTACTATAAGATTGTTGATGGTGAGTCCCTGATTTTGATCCTGTACATTGATGATTTATTTCTCACCGGAGCAGAGCGCCTCATTACTTGGTGCAAGCATGAGTTGGCCTCTGAATTTGAGATGAAGGATCTTGGCATGATGCACTATTTATTGGGACTAGAGGTGTGGAAGAGAACTGATGATATCTTCCTGAGTCAGGGCAAGTATATAGTTGAGATTCTGAGGATATTTGGGATGTTGGATTGTAAGTCCATGGCCACACTGATGGTGTCGAATCTGAAGAAGTTGAGTGAGTCTTCTTCCAATTCAGAGTTGATTGATCCGACTATGTACCGACCACTAATTGGATCATTGATGTATCTGGTTAACACCAAACCTAACATTTGTTATGCAGTGAGTGCACTTAGCTAGTTCATGAGTTAGCCGAGACATATGCATTGGGTAGAAACAAAGCATGTGTTGAGACACTTGCGAGGCACAATTGGATATGGCATGATATATGCTTCCAATATTGACATGAGATTGCAGGGATATGCTGATTTTGATTGGGAAGGGAGCACAATTGACAGGAAGAGCACCTTAGGGTGTTGCTTCAGCTTGGGGTCTACCATGGTTTCTTGTTGTAGCAGGAAACAAACTTATGTGGCCTTGAGTACCGCAGAAGCTGAGTATATTGAAATATGTATGACAGTACGCGAAGCAGTGTGAGTTTGGAAGCTTCTTGTAGGATTGTTTGGGTAGATGATGGATCCCACCGTGATACATTGTGATAACCAGAGCTGTGTGAAGCTCTAAGAGAATCCAGTATCTCATGACATATCGAAACAAGTTGAGATCAAGTTTCATTACATTCGAGATATGGTGCAGAGGAAAGCAGTATTGGTGCAATACCTTCCTACAAATGAGCATATTGCAGATGTTCTCACCAAGCCCCTTGCTAAGTCGAAGTTCGAGTACTTCCGTGATAAACTTGGAGTAGTAGTAGAGAATGCCCCTCTCGCCAAGAGGGAGTGTTGATGATTTCATCTTCGTGAGACATTATTCAGGTCATACTCCTCGATGGACTGAGCTGGGTTGACCTGTGATGATACTCCTCGATGGATTGAGTTGAGTATGACACTTATCGATGGACTGATAAGTTGTATTGGGTTGGTGCCCAACGACCCTTGGGGTGTAGCCCATGTGGTCGGGATATTCTCTAGGTCGTACTCGATGGAATGAGTTGGGTTGACTTGTGATGAAATACCGGGTTAGTGCCCAATGGTCGGGATACTCTCTAGGTCGTACTCAATGGAATGAGTTGGGTTGACTTGTGATGAAATACCGGGTTAGTGCCCAACGACCCTTAGGGTGTATCCCATGTGATTGGGTCGTACTCCTTGATGTACTGAGCTGGGTTGACATGTGGACACTATGTGGTTGTAGCCCTAGTGTGCTCTAGTGGGTTGTGGCCCCTAGATGAGATGAGAAGGTCCACATTAGTTGTAGCCATGTGTGATGAGATCGAGGAGACCTTTCACTATGAAGTCAGAGAAGGAAGAAGGTCCAAGCCTTGCACAAAAGACCTAGAAGCTCAAGTCGACCCTGTTGAGTGGCACCACTTGGATGTGACAATTCACATGATGGACTTGTATATATAGAGAACCATATCCCATTTGAAGACATCACTTTTGGATCATTCTCTCTTGTGTATTTTCGCTCTCTTGGACTAGTGCGCTATCTTTGGAGAGTAGCACCATTCTTCTTTTGGTATTGTATCTTCTCTTGGACAAATATTCTAGTGAAAGGTTGCTGGGTTTTCTTCCCTTGTGCAGAAGGGTTTCCTAGGATGAATTCTTGTGTATCTTGTGCATGTTTATCTTCTTGTGATCTTGGTTATTTACTGCAACTATTGTATATGGTTTATGCTTCATCTATGCTTATGCTAATGTGAAATGCTAAAGAAAGTTATTGAAATCTGAACAACCATAAAATTCAACACATAATAGTGTATGAAAAGCGTGATTGCGAATTTGTCTAGACTCATCAATGGAAACAAAAATATGTAAGTTTTCATTTAAGGTTTAGGGAGAAAATGAGTGACATATGGAGACGTATGGTGAGCTTCCATAAAAGGAGAGGTTATGTGGATAACATTGATGAGTTTATGATTAGATATTTTATCACATTTCACATTTTGCAACAATTCCTTAGAGGAAGGAAAGATGTGACAAAGGGGGATGTGGCAGGGTATATTTGGATATCAAATTTTAATGTATAGTAAGACTTGTTTTTTATATAACAAAGAGATACAACAAAATAGGACAAATAAAACTTTGTTAATTATGACTTTAGCACAAAACTTCGTTGTTGTCTAGAATTCCTTAGCTATTGAGTTTGCTTTCCTTTTACAAGATTATATCCTTGTAAATTGATCTTTGACTAGAAGACAATATACATTCAAAACATTTATTGTAAGGACCTCATCCTTTCCTTCATGATCACTGGTAGTATTTAAGTCTAGTTGATTTTGACATTATAACTAAATGTACACGAGTAGTTTCTTTGAAGCTTCTAGTGTTTCCTTAGAAAATCTCTTGAAATTGAAAGACTAGCATGTCAATGAGTGCTTGTTTCATTCATTTCCTTGGGATGTCCTTGCCTTATAGGAAGAGTTAGAATGGCCTTGGTTTTGTTTATCATGAAATTGTGTTTGTTCAGATCTCCACCATTCACAACTTTTATTATGTTTGTAATTTAGAGGAGGTAAAGAGTGGTTCCAACATTTCCTTGCTTGTCTACAAGGGAATTATGTGCCCATTTGACGTGGAACAATTGAGCACAGGAAATCCGTAAATGTAATTGGATTATGTTGATTATGTAGGCCAATCTTATGTTTTCAGAATTATTATCCGGATTTTCCACAGTGAAATTCTTATGTTCTTAAGTTTGGCTCTCCCTCAAATAATTTTGATATTATTTGTTTGTTATTTAGAGGAGATAAAGAGTGGTTCCAAAATTTACTTGCTTGTCTACAAGGGAAGTATGTGCCCATTTGATGTGGAACAATTGAACACAGGCAAATCCGTAAATGCAATTGGATTGTGTTGATTATGCGGGCCAATCTTATGTTCTTAAGTTTGGCTCTCCCTCAAATAATTTTGATAATATTTGTAGACTCCTTAATTCATTTTGCAAAGTTAATGGAAAACTTCTAAAGGTGTAGTGAATGGAGTAGGGCTAACACCTGGAGTAGGGCTAACACCTTGGCTTTATTATTGGAGATTTTGTTGGAATGATGGTAATTGTCATATATGGCCATTTATGGTTATATATCATTTTTATTGTATTTTTTTATTGCTTGAAGCAGCTAGGTCATCATTCTTTTGAGTGGTGAAGTGGGGGAAGGAAGAGGATGGAGGGGGCTTCCCCCTCACCCGCTGCTTAAAGAAGCTCCGAATTGGCCATTCCTGTAAGTGAGGGGAAGCCTGGGTGACAAAGGAGTGAGGAGTCGAAGTAGGCCACCAGGGGAATGGGGAAGTGTGGTGGGGGCAATTCCGTTCCCAATTTTTTTATGTTTTTGGTATTTTTATGTATATTTTTTATTTATTTTAATTTCATTTTAAATTGAAATTTTAAAGTTTTGTTTTTAATTTTTTTTTTATCTTTTAAATTTATTAGAGGTGTATGTTATTTTTTGAAACAAAATTTTAGGGACTTCAAAAATAAAAAGAGGGTCTGGATGCATTTTTTTTGGTTTAATTTAATTTAATTTTTTAATTGTATTTTAAAGATTATAATATATTTTTTAAATACATGTTTTTTCTCATAATTGTAAAAAGTAACTTAAAAAATGTGTTAATGATAATACCATTTTTTGATTTAGGGGTTAATTTTAACTTTTTGTTAATAATATTATGAGATTTTAAGATTATGGTTGTAAAAAATTCTAATTTTAACCCCCAAAAAGATGTTATTAGTAGCACCACTTTTTGATTTAGGGATTGATTTTGATGTTTTTAACAAACAAATGCATGTTTTTAGAGTTAGAATTCTTGTTTTTAAGTCATAGTTCTTGTAAAGTAAGTAACTATATTCTTAAAAGTTCATACATCTAAATTAAATTAAAAAGAATTCAAGAAAAATAAGCCATTACATAAAAACAATAAGAAAATATAATGTCATCCGTAAATATATCACACATGAAAACACTGTAGTCTAAAAGTTGTACGAAATGACTAGATCCACAGATTTGAGTGATTATTTCTGTATAATCTGAGTGTCCGAGGAGTTTTTCAGCATGCTGAATCCATTTTTACATTCAGAAATAGATTTTAAATAACAAAAAATAATGATTTCGTGCAAATTTATATCACTGAATTCCAACGAAAAAAACCATTTCATAGAACAATTAAACAACACCCATATAAAAAGTCACTCTATAACATTTCATTTCTATCATGATGAATTATGTAAATGCTGAAACTAAAAATCCATACACTCCCAAACACAATGACACTGTTCCCAACACGACTATCAATACATTGATAAAAATTAAAAAGAATGATCAAAATACAAAAAACCTTAAAATCAAGCTACTCATAATATTCCCTACCTCGAATTGTGGGGGACAATAAAGATACTTCCATGATATTCCCTACATGGAATTGTGGGGGACAATAAAGATACTTACATGTAATTATTTAAGACTATAGCTTTGATTTATGATATTTTATATAATATATTTGCATATTATTCCAATACCTTGAGAGTTATGATACTTCATAATATTCCCTACGTAGAATTGTGGGGGACAATAAAGATACTTTCATGATATTCCCTACCTGGAATTGTGGGGGGACAATAAAGATACTTTCATGTAATTATTTAACATTATAGTTTTGATTTATGATATTTTATATAATTATGTCAAAGGTATATTTAGTGTGAGGTTTTGTAGAAAATTTGTTAACTGGTTGATAAGTTTTCCAAAACAATCATTTTGTTCACATTTTTGATGTTGACAGGTTTTTAAGAAAAACCATCTTTGTTCACCATACCATTCTGTATTTATCATAAATTTAACTGTCATATCATGTATGTATAACTGGATGATAAATAAAATCCGTCAATGTGTGTGAGGCTTCTAGATCGATTCTGGAAGTAGCTACCGACAAAGTGGTCGGGACTCGGAACATAGAAGGTGCCACCTGGCAAACATGACACGCCTCGCCTCTATTATCCGGGAATTAATATTTTGCCTTTTCCAAATTATTGGTACTGGCTAATTACACCGAACGTTTTTAACACGTAAACACCTATTATGTAATATATATATATATATATATATATATATATATATATATATAATTGAAATATAAAAATGTTTTTAGTAAATACTCAATATTATAATTTGGTTATAAAATATTGATGTAATATCACCTATTATGTACGGGGTTGCATGTGAACACCTCTTATGCAATATGCTTTAGTGGTATGTGAACACCTTATATATATAATATTGAAATATAATTATTTTTAGTAAATATTAATATTATAGTTTGGTTATAAAATATTTTTTAATAATAATTTGATATTATTATAATTTAGTTGTAAAAATATTTTTAATAATAAATTTAATACGAATTTGGGAAAAAGATGAATTAATAAGATTAAATTTTATATATTATGTATATTTTATAAAATTAAAAAAATATTATATAATTGGAAAAATTTATAATTAATATAATTTGGAAATATTTGGTGTTAATTTATTAAATATAATTGGGAATTTATAATATTAATATTTAGTATTTTATATATTTATTTTAATATATTTAAGATGGGGAGATAACTTTATAAAGGAATTGGTAGTGGAGTATGACTTAAAATTGTTTTTGTTTAGTTAAGAGGTAGTTTTCAAATTGCTTTTGTTTAGTTAAGAGGTAATTTTCCTAGGACTTAAGGAAATAATGGCTCTTTTACAGTTTGCTCCATCAATAGATGATTGCAGGAGGTGGCGTGGATAACAGCCTATGATAATTGTCTCCATTACTAATTAACAATTGAATTATAATAAATTATCCCACTATGATTTAAGAAAAAACAAAACTCTTTTAAAAAATGTTATATTGAAGACGGTGTACCCAACAACAAAAAAGTAAAACTCTCTACATAGAAAATGTTATATTGAAGACCCTGGAGCCAACAACAAGTTATTGAAACATATTTTTCTTTCCTTCCAAAATCCAAATCGAACCATACAATATATTCTTTGATTCTCCGTATCCCACGAGAATCGACAAAATGCGCTACCATTGTGTGAACACACAACCAAGTGGACCTGATAAGACATATGCAAAGACATCGAAATTCGTTTGATGAGTAATTATGCCAAAGGCATCCTTAGGGATAGGTTTTGTAGACAACCTGTCAATTGGTTGACAGGTTTTCTACAAAACCTATCCCTCGAAACCACCTTATACCCACCGCCTCGTATTCCATGCCTTATTCGATTTGGTCAATGTTGTATCAGATCTTATCATCTTTCCTTTAATGCTGCCACCTGCATTTCTACCGACAAAGTGATTGGAATTGTTATAGGCAAGGGCGACACCACCCTCAAGACTCTTCAACGAATCCCCAACATCTCCTCTGTAAGCGTGACTTCGAATGGAAGTGTTAAAATACGCGCCGATTCAGAAGAAGCTCTGTAGACTGTTGCATCCTACATTGAAGAGCTCGCAAGATTTTTATTGGACAAGAACAACGACTACTTTCCTGATTTCTTTGCCTTTTGTTTATACAAATCTCTAGAGAATCCGCTACTTGCCATCAACAGGGGTTGCTTCGAGGAGAAATCCAAAGACATCTCCAACGTTTTTGAATGGGATCACCAATCCCGTAAATTGTTTTTCTGTCTCAAATCCGGAGCATAAGTAACGTGTCAAGATTCGATCTGCGGATCTGATATTGATATCCTATTGGTGGATTTCTCAAATCATAATAGATTGGTGCAATGACAGGGGGAGACTTCAGATCATGGCATTAGATGGATGGAAGAAAAAGATTAGAGACTTGAGCACACATTTTGGGGCAATCACTCTTACCCATACCTATTGAGAATACAACATGGAGGCTGATAAACTCTCAAAGAAAGCACTCAAGGATCAACGGGGTAATGTTTTCTTCACACAGTGGGAAGATGGAAACAAAGGCCCTATTTACTAAAATTTATCGGGTGTTTCGGGGGTTCTTGGTTACTTGAAAACCCTCTCTTTGTTGAAATTACTCGAAAACCCTCTCTTTGTTGAAATTGGTAAATTGTTGTGCTTACTGAGAAAATTGATATTGGGATTTGGAATTTCATGGTTTGTACTTTTCTTGCTATAGTTGAACCTGCAAGTGTTATGTTTCATCCACATACAGATAATTGTCAATTGATAAGCCAAAAAACCATAGGCATGCCCGAAATTTTCAATTTATAAGAGAAATTCTCTGATCCATATCCAAAATCTATTGTCATCCTTAGCTTCATCTCCCTTTTTCTTTTTTCCGGTGAAACAGATTGTTGTATTGCTGCTGTAATCTCCGTTGTTGCAACAAATGTTGCTCTTGGATTTCCGTTAATCCTTCTGTAGCATGCATGAGATTATAATAAAGAAATGTGACAATCCCTTCTCGTTTCCTATCCAAATCCCATGCACAAATAAAACCTAAACCTCGAATTCCTACCTCAAATCCTCTTTGGTCAATTGAGTGGGTATAGAACTTAAAAGCAACGTTCGAGATGCATGTTCTTGGCCTAATGGATAAACATCCATGGGAATCGAATCCGCGACATTTCTCCCACTACAAGCAACAATGCTAATGCTGCTATCATCCCCTTGAAAACCAATGGGAACCTCCTGATGTTGCATGTTATCCCAAAGCAGCTGTTGAATTGAAGCAATAGGATAAAGAATACCCATATCAGAAGCATTATAAAAATGCATGATTAGATTCACAGAAATCGAACATGCACCTATTGTGGGTGAAACATTCGGTCGTACATCTATGCGGTAAGAATAATACTTCACTGGTTTGTAAGAGCAACACTTTTTTTCAGAACAAAAACATATTATAATACTAAGAGCTACTTTATTCCATATATGGGGTTTTATCCATGGCGTGCTAAGATGTTGGAGGAAA
>ML789221.1:34606-52390 GCA_009831015.1 Picea engelmannii | reverse complement strand
AATATTTTTGAGGTCTTATGGAAAGCTTCACATCATTCAATGTTTAGTATTAATGGAATTTGGAACCCTGGCCTATAGGATGAGAGAGGGAGAATAAAATGAGATAGAACTCTATACATTGTGTGAGATATGTTTGGTGCTCAAACACATTTAAATGAACATAGTAGGAGAGAGCTAATTATACCGATGCTGACACTTAATGATCCTCATATTTTGATCCAACAGGTCTAATTATAGGGACAACCATACTTGACGATCATCGTAGTTTGATCCAACATTTAGTTTGATTCTTAATGATACTTAACTCTGTACATTGTATGCAAATGCATTAAATAAATGAACATCTTGTGAGCTATGCTTAGTGCTCAAACACATTAAAAAAAACACTGATAATTTGGTCTACTTTAATCATTGGATGTACGAGATTGGATGGGTTGATCCTATTTAACAAGACAACTAATTATACCGACGACAACACTTAATGATCTTGGTAATTTGATCTAGCAGGTCTGTGTTGCAGGTCTATGCATTCAAGGTAGTACCCTTGTAGTTTGATCCATCGTTTGCCGCATTTGCCATCGTTCTATCTTTTGTTTTCTTCAACTCTCTCAAGGTTGGTTCATGCAGGAGAATTGTGTCAAGTGCATAGAGGCGGGAACATTCAACACGTGCGAGTTCTTACAGAACTTCGACGTGGGCGACTACAACGGATTTCAGGATTCGCCTCCACTCAGCGCCAAAATTCACTTTTTGAGGCACGCTTGAACCGGTGCCGAATTTTACCCTGTGAAGCAAGTTTTTGGAATTGTAAACAGAGCAGGAGTTTCCACTTCGGCTCTAGAATGCGAATGGACTTAGATAGTGTAGGATGAATTCTAGAGTAGGCAAGTAGCCAGGGGAAATCCTAGAACCATATTTGAGTTATGTAGAAGTTGCACACACCCAGTGAGAAGGAGAGCTGGAATACAGAGAAAAAAATGAGCTGTAAGAGAGAACTGCGAGTAGCAGGAGAAAAAAAAAAACTTTCGAGTTACTGTAATTTTGAATGTAATATGTAGCCATTGGGCACTTGTGAATATAACAGAATGAAAAATTGATCCAAATGTGTTGAGCTTGGACTGTGTGTATTTTCCTGTTATTTGCTGTTTTATAAACAAGTAAATGGAACTGTGAGATTTTGGTAGTTTCAATTGTTTCTCTTCATTTGGAGCTCTGCAAGGTGTGCATCGAGCCAAGGAGGAACGTTGTGGAATTGTTTTCTCTTCACTGGGAGCTCTGCAAGGTGTGCATCGAGCCAGGGAGGAATGTTGTGGAATTGTTTTCTCTTGACTTGGAGCTCTGCAAGGTGTGCATCGAGCCAAAGAGAAAACACTGTGAATCTGAGCTATCGAACTCTCTCAAACACAAGGAGTGCGCAGGAGTCGGAGTCTGAACCAGACAAAGCTAAGGAGGAATAACACTTCGGAAGTGTTATCGGGATCCAGGAACCCATTCCTTGGAAGGAGCGAAGATCGAATCTTCGCAGACTTAGAAATATCCTAAGTCGAAATCGAGTAAAAGTTCAGGAGGAAGAATGCCGTCGAGCATTGGATCGAGGTGGAAATCCCCGTAGGTTGTCCGATTGAAGGAAGGAGCATAGGCTTTAACCCTACATAGATTTAGGAGGAGAGTTCAAAAATCCGAACGGACGGTGGAGAACCCTCGAGAGGGAAAATCGAAACCCTGCAGACTGTCAAATCAGGTAGAGATGCGAGGAGGTTAGCGGTGAGAGTTTCTTGACGTTCATTTCGGGACTTTGGGTACCGGGAGGTGGAAGGACAGAGGCTCTTTCCCTTTAGAATCCTGAATCGCGAAATAGCGAAATCGCGATTCGACGTGAGCCATCGATCATAGGGATTATTGTGAGCCGTTGATTGAACGCCAAGGCGTTTTGACATTTCGTGAACTGGGATTTCGAAACACAGAGTACAGAAGGGATAACGCTCGCTTCGCGATTCCTCGAATCGCAAAAAGCCGGTGGCATATTATCGTGGGTCATCATTTCGGCATTCCGAGTACCGGGTACTTGAGAGGCCAGGAGTTTGGAGCTTGGGAGTCCCGACTCGCGAAACCGCGAAACACAAAGTCCCGAAAGGCCAAGGGAGGAGCGAGTTGAGGCATTGTGTCTTTTCGACGTTTCGTAGACCGAAAGTCCAAGAGGACAAGGAACCGGGGAGAATTCATTCACAAGAGTCCCGAAACCCCGAAAACCTTGAAAGGTATGTCGGGTCAGAACAGAGAGAAGAGCGCCAAGGGAAAAGGGCGTGCGCGTAGATTTTGCTGAAGGCCTGCACCAGAGGAGAAAAAGGGGGACCTGTGGATTTGTTCGAAGGGTTCTAGCAAGAGCCCGAAGAGCTAATTCGACTCGGAAGAAGAACGATCCAGAGACCGGGAGGTCAGTGGACCCTGCTGAGGTAGGGGGTCTGCATCAAGTGGTATCAGAGCCCATTTTTGGCCTGTATATTTCAGGCGAAGGAGGAAAAAGAAGGAGACAAAAAATTTGGAGCTGTACTCTGTGTGTGACAGACAATCAACACAATTCTGCCAAGAAGATGAGATCTGCCTTTAGCCAATCGTGCTATAGAAAGGGAGATGCGAGAGTTTTGCGCTCGAATGGAAGCAGCACAGAGAAGAGCACCTGACGTTGGGGATGTTAGTGATGCAGAAAGTGAAGAGGCTGAGGTTGAAAAAGCTGCAGGAGAGGATGCTGCAGAAGAATGTTTGTTGAGAGCAGTTGCCAGATTGGGAGGCAGAGCTAAGATAGAGGTCCCCATGTATGAGGGAAATCTATATGTTGAAGAACTGTTGGACTGGATAAGGTCCATGGAAAAACACTTCGACTACGAATATGTCGATGAGGAAAAGAAGGTGATGCAGATAGTCACTAGGCTAAAAGGGCATGGATCACTATGGTGGGACGAACTGTAGGCTGAGAGAAGAAGTAAAGGCAAACAGAGGATAAATATTTGGGACATGATGGTAGACAAACTAAAGGCTAAGTTCATACCCAAAGAATACCAGATCAATCTATTAAGGAAGCTACAAAACCTGAGACAGCAAGGGATGACAGTCAAGGAGTACACCGAGGAGTTCTACCGACTGAACATCAGAATTGGACAAAGGGAGAGAGACGAAGAAAGAGTCGCCAGATATATAAATGGCTTGAGATATGAGATCCAGGACGAGCTTAGCATGATGTCAGTAAGGACTGTGGAAGATGCTTATCAGTTTGCACTGAAGGTAGAGGAGAAGCTAGCCAGAAAACAGAACCAACGAGGAAGAGGTAAGAGCTCGATCCCAAGAAAAAGTAAGGGATTTAACCATGACAGAGCACATCATTCTAAAGACGAGGTTGAGAAACCACACAATCACTCGGAATGAGGAGGAAGTTCACGAGGAAGATAGAATGGTGGAAGAAACTCTTCTAGAGGAAGAGGCAGAGGAGGAGTAAGGTGCTATAACTATGGAAAGATAGGGCACATGTCTTGGGAATGTACTGAGAAGAAGAAGGAAGGAGGAGAAGCCCACATTTCAGAAGCACAATGAAGAGATGTTGAGGCAGAGGGAGCAGAGGATGGAGCATCCCTGATGTTAAGAAAAGTTCTCTTAAAACCAGAGGCAAAAATTGAGAAGCCAGTGTAGAGGAATAGTCTCTTCAGGACAGCTTGCAAGACTAAGGATAAAGTGTGCAAGGTGATCATTGACAGTGGGAGTACTGACAACCTAGTATCCACAGAGATGGTGGAGAAATTGGAGCTAAAGACAACTGCACATCCAAGACCATACAAAGTCTCACGACTGCAAAAAGGACACCAGGTAACGATTGCTAAACAATGCCTGGTTGAAATTAAAATAGGAGGATATAAAGATGAAATCCTATGCGATGTAATTCCCATGGACGTATGTCACATTTTGTTGGGGAGACCACGAAAGTTTGACAGAAATGTCATTCATGATGGAAGGATGAATACATACACATTGGAGAAGAATGGTAGGACACATATGTTACTGCCAATGGAGGAGAAGAGAGTGAAAGAGGAAGCCAGCACAAGCATACTTCTCATGAGTGGGAAGGAACTCCTGAAGGAAGCCAAGGAAGAACAGGAGATGCAGTTTGCTATGGTGAGGAAGCCCAGAGTCATCCTTACGAGTACATCAGTGGATGATTTACCTGAAGAAGTTCAGGAGCTGCAGGATAATTTTGCTGATATAGTGGTGGATGAGCTGCCAAACTCATTGCCACCCATTAGGAGTATCAGTCATCATATCGACTTGATATAAGGAGAAAGCCTGCCAAACAAGGCAACGTACAGATTAACACCTTGAGAAAATGAGGAGGTGAAGAACCAAGTCCAAGAGTTGCTGGATAAGGGTTTAGTCAGAGAAAGTTTAAGCCCATGCGCAGTACCAACTGTGTTAAGCCCAAAGAAAGATGGAGGATGGAGAATGTGCACAGACTCGAGAGCCATCAACAAGATCACCATCAGGTACAGATTCCCTTTACCAAAAATGTATGATTTAATGGATTGCTTAAGTGGATCAAATTTCTTTTCTAAGATAGACCTGAAAAATGGATATCACCAGATCAGGATGAGAGAAGGTGATGAATGGAAAACAACCTTTAAGACGAATGAAGGCCTGTATGAGTGGCTAGTTATGCCATTTGGATTAACGAATGCCCCGAGCACTTTTATGAGGCTGATGAACAAAATTATGAAAGATTTCTTTGGCAAGTTTGTGGTTGTATATCTGGACGATATACTGGTCTTTAGCCGGACTAAAGAGGAGCATTTGAGGCACCTAACACTAGTAATGAGAAGGCTACATCAGGATAAACTGCTGATCAATTTAAAGAAGTCCTCTTTTATGAAGACATAACTCATTTATTTGGGTTTCGTGATCTCTTCAAATGAACTGAAGATGGATCCAGAGAAGGTGAAAGTGATCAGAGAATGGCCGTCACCAAGGAGCATGTTTGAGGTAAGAAGATTTCATGGTTTAGCAAGTTTCTACAAAATTTTTATTAGAGATTTCAGTGGAATTTGTGCACCAATGATGGATACAGTGAAGAAACGGCACACGTCCTTTAAATGGATAGAGGAGGCTGAAAAGAGCTTCAATATACTGAAGGAGAAGATAACATAATGACCAATTCTAGTCTTGCCGAATTTCGAAAAGACATTCCAGGTAAGATGTGATGCAAGTGGAGTTGCAATAGGAGCACTTCTGAGTTAGGACAATCAACCTGTTGCCTATTTCAGCGAGAAGTTGAATGAGACTAAGAGGAAATACTCCACATATGACAAGGAGTTCTATGCCATAATTCAAGCATTGAAGAAATGGAGGCATTATCTTGTCCCACAAGAGTTTGTCTTGTACAACGATAACCAAGATTTACAATTCATAACTCGACAAGAAAAATTGAATCAGAGACATGCAAAATGGGTTGAATTTATGCAAAATTTTACTTTGTCATAAAACATATTGCTAGGAATACTAACAAGGTTGCTGATGCGTTAAGCAGGAGATGTTTAATTTTGCAGGAATTCCAGGTGAAGACCTTGGAGTTTGAACACCTTAAGGATATGTATTGTGATGATACCGACTTCAAGGAGGCCTACGAAGCATGTACAAGCCTTGTACTGAGAGATAAAAGTCAGTGGATAGAGTATATGGTTCAGGAAGGATTGTTGTTCATAGGAAATCAATTGTGCATACCAAGATGCTCAATGAGGGACAATCTTCTGAAGGAGAATCATAGTGGAGGATTGGTTGGACACTTCGGCCATGATAAAACATTTGCACAGTTGAGCAGCTCGTACTATTGGCCAGGTATGAGAACAGGTGTGATAAAGTTGGTGAACAAATGTAGAATTTGCCAACACGCAAAGGGGAAAAGACAAAACATTAGATTGTATCAACCATTGCCAATGCCAAAGAGGCCTTGAGATGCAATAAGCATGTATTTTGTGTTGGGATTGCCGAGAACACAAAGGGGATTTAACTCCATATTTGTGGTGGTGGATAGATTTTCAAAGATGGCACATTTCATCCCATGCCAGAAGACCAGTGATGCAACACATGTTGCAAATCTATTTTTCAGAGAAGTTGTGAGACTTCACGACCTACCCAGGAACATTATCTCAGACAGAGACATAAAATTTGTTGGTCACTTTTGGAGGATGTTGTGGAAGAAGATGGGGACATATTTGTCCTTCAGCTCAACTTATCACCCTTAGATAGATGGGTAGACTGAGGTGGTAAACATAAGTTTGGGAAACTTATTGAGAAGTCTGGTTACTGAACACCATAACCAGTGGGATCAGATTCTGCCACAAGAAGAATTTGCATACAATGACTCACCAAACAGAAGCACTGGAAGGAGCCCATTCCAAATACTCTATGGAATGCAACTCAGGGGAGTGTCTGAGTTAAGGGACTTGGAACATGGAGAGATCAAAAGCGTTGGAGCAGAGGATTTTGCTGCTTGAATGCAGAGACTCCATAGTCGGATCAAGGAACAATTACAGAGTTCTAATTAGAAATACAAACACAGAGCTGATCAACATCGCAGGGAACTTCAATTTGAAGTGGGAGATAAGGTTTTAGCACATCTCAGGAAGGAAAGGTTCCCTAGGAGAACATATAACAAGTTGAAGATGAAAAATATAGGACCCTGTAAGATCTTGAGGAAGTTTGATGCAAACGCCTATGAGATTGAACTGCCAGATGGTGTGGGTATTTCACCCATATTCAATGTTTTATACCTGTATCCTTACAGGAAAGATGACATAGAAGAGTCAGAAGATCAAGGAAATATTCAGTGGGAGAAACAGATGCCTGTAGCAGAAAAGTCGCAGATGGAGAAAATTGTTGATCAGAGGATTGGCAAGAAGCCCAGGAGGAAGAATTATTTTGAGTATCTAATCAAATGGAAGGGACACCCAATTGAATATGCCAGTTGGGAAAATGAAGCTGCTATCCAGAAGCAGGGAAAATTGGTAGAGGAGCTCATGGACAGGAGTCCATGAATTTTTGTCAAGGGGAGTATGATGCAGGAGCATCGTGTCAAGCACATAGAGGCAGGAAAATTCAACACGTGCGAGTTCTTCCAGAACTTCGACGTGGGCGGCTATAACGGATTTAGGGATCTGCCTCCACTCAGCGCCATAATTCACTTTTTGAGGCACGCTTGAACCGGTGCCAAATTTTACCCTGTGAAGCAAGTTTTTGAAATTGTAAACAGAGCAGGAGCTTCCACTTCAGCTCTGGAATGCGACTAGACTTAGATAGTGTAGGATGAATTCTAGAGTAGGCAAGTAGCCAGGGGAAACCCTAGAACCATCTTTGAGTTATGTAGAAGTTGACACACCCAGTGAGAAGGAGAGCTGGAATACAGAGAAAACAATTAGCTGTAAGAGAGAACTGCGAGTAGCAGGAGAAAAAAAAATACTTTTGAGTTACTGTAATTTTGAATGTAATCTTTAGCCATTCAGAACTTGTGAATATAAAAGAACAAAAAATTGATCCAAATGTGTTGAGCTTGGACTGTGTGTATTTTCCTGTTATTTGCTGTTTTATAAACAAGTAAATGGAACTGTGAGATTTTGGCAGTTTCAATTGTTTCTCTTCATTTGGAGCTTTGCAAGGTGTGCATCGAGCCAGGGAGGAACACTGTGGAATTGTTTTCTCTTCACTGGGAGCTCTGCAAGGTGTGCATCGAGCCAAAGAGAAAACATCGTGAATTTGAGCTATCGAACTCCCTTAGATGCAAGGAGTGCGCGGGAGACGGAGTCTGAACCAGACAAAGCTCAGGAGGAATACCACTTCGGAAGTGTTATCGGGATCCAGGAACCCATTCCTTGGAAGGAGCGAAGAACGAGTCTTCGCAGACTTAGAAATATCCTAAGTCGAAATCGAGTAAAAGTTCAGGAGGAAGAACGCCGTCGAGCGTTGGATCGAGGTGGAAATCCCCGCAGGCCGTCCGATTGAAGGAAGGAGCATAGGCTTTAATCCTGCATAGATCCAGGAGGAGAGTTCGAAAATCTGAATGGACGGTGGAGAACCCTCGAGGGGGAACATCGAAACCCTGCAGACCGTCAGATCAGGTAGAGCTGCGAGGAGGTTAGCGGTGAGAGTTTCTCGACATTCATTTCGGGACTTCGGGTACCGGGAGGTGGAAGGACACAGGCTCTTTCCCTTATGAACCTCGAATCGCGAAATAGAGAAATCACAATTCGACGTGAGCCATCGATCATAGGGATTATTGTGAGCCGTTGATTGAACGCCAAGGTGTTTCGGCAGTTCGACATTTCGTGAACTGGGATTTTGAAAGACAGAGTACAGAAGGGAGAACGCTCGCTTCACAATTTCCCGAATCATGAAAAGCCGGTGGCATATTATCGTGGGTCATCATTTCGGCATTCCGGGTACTGGGTACTCGAGAGGCCAGGAGTCTGGAGCTTGGGAGTCCCGACTCATGAAACCGTGAAACACGAAGACCCGAAAGGCCAAGGGAGGAGCCAATTGAGGTGTTGTGCCTTTTCGGCGTTTCGGAGACCAGAAGTCCAAGAGGATAAGGAACCAGGGAGAATTCGTTCACAAGAGTCCTGAAACCCCGAAAACCCCAAAAGGTATGTCGGGTCAGAGTAGAGAGAAGAGTGCCAAGGGAAAAGGGCGCGCGCACAGATTTTGCTGAAGGCCTGCGCCAAAGGAGAAAAAGGGGGACCTGTGGATTTGTTCGAAGGGTTCTAGCAAGAGCCAGAAGAGCTAATTCGGCTTGGAAGAAGAACGATCCAGAGACCGGGAGGTCAGTGGACCCTGCTGAGGTAGGGGGCCTGCATCATTGGTTACCGTGTCTTTAATTTTCTTCCTTTCTCTTGAGTTTTGATGTGCCGAAACAAGACATTATCAAAGTAATTTTGTATTGCTTGGAAAGATAAGGTCATTTCTAGCTTTCCTCTGTGTGTTCATTAGGGGTTTGGGTTTCTGGTGGACTGAAATCAAGCCATGAGAGCTCCTGCTGCGTGATTTTTATCTAAAATTTGGTTGGATAATATCTTTGAGGTCTTATGGCAAGCTTCATGTCATTCGATGTTTAATATTAATGGAATTTGGAACCCTGGCCTATAGGATGAGAGAGGGAGAATAAAATGACATAGAACTCTGTACATTGTGTGAGCTATGTTTGGTGCTCAAACACATTTAAAGGAGCAGAGTAGGAGAGAGATAATTATACCTACGTTGACACTTAATGATCCTCATATTTTGATCCAACAGGTCTATGTTGCAGCTAATTATAGCGACGACCACACTTAATGATCATCTTAGTTTGATCCAACATTTAGTTTGATTCTTAATGACACTTAACTCTGTACATTGTATGCAAAGGAACTAAAGAAATGAACACCGTGTGAGTGTTAGGACTCATAAATGTCACATTTATATCCTCTTTTCCCTTCACCATTCCTTACATTTCATGGTCCCAATAAACCTTTTATCATACCATTTCCATAATGATATTTGGGTTTCTCCTTATTATTTTCCATTTTATTCATTTTAGTATTATAAGTGAATTATGATTAAATATTAGAAAATTAACATATCTTCATTATATCTCAAGGTTGGATGAGTTTTATGATGTGTACAGGTATATTTGAAGATTTCAACAAAGTCAAATACTACCACCTAGCCTCAAATTCGAATTTCATCTTCAAGCTTTGAAGTTTTGAAGAATATTTGGGACAATCATTCAAGCATATTCAAAGGAGAAGATCATGGAGATTTTTATGGCATATCTTATCCAATATTTGTGAGAGATGTGTGGAGGATTTGAAGGGATCATATCTTGTAATAATAGGAAAGTGGTTGAGAGAATAGTGGATCTATAATTATGAGACTTTTATCTTATCTTCAAGACTCTCATGTATAAAAGAGTGTGTTCTCTCTTCATTTTGGGGGAGTGATAGATGAGAGATTAGACTTAGATTAGCTCGAAGTCTTAGAAGGGGATTCTTAGCTTTGATTTGTATTCTTTCATTTGTCATGCTTTCATGATTTGTCAATTGATTCTTGTAATGTAATTTGAGATAGCATTATTGTGTGAGCTCACATATGTCTTTTGTCATTCAACTCTTCACATGTTGTATTGCTTTCCTAGATTAATTTACTGCTTTCCTAGTTAGTCTTTCAATGCTTTCCTAGATTAATTTCATTCCAGCAATTTAGATTAGATTACTTCTACTTCAGTCCTGCATATATAGTGCGTGTGCTTCATAAGCCTACGAACCTCGGATTGACAAATTAAATAGTTGGGAAAGTACTACAACGAAATTAAACGACAATATTTCCGCCTAACATTTTGGCGCCATTGCCGAGGAAGCGCAAAGGGATTGAAGTTTAGTTTCAATTTTCCTGCAAGTGTGTCTGCATGTGTTGGTAAGGGGTCATAACAATTACTTGAGTGCAGACTCCTCATGTTCTCCTTACCAACATGTTCCTAACTTTGAGGTGGTGGGGCAATGAGACAAGGGGAAGGGCCTATGCATCGGTCGAGGCACCTAAATGCGCTTGGCCTCATTTGGGACAAAGCATGCAGAGTGTATTTCAATTCCAGCAAGCATGGTAGTGTAAATTTCAATTCTAGTAATTTCAATTTCTGCAATTTCAATTTCTGTAACTTTGAAGAGGTTTTTGTGTGTTTCAACAAAATTTCTTTTATTTAAGTTTTTCATTTCGACTTGGGTGTTGTAAGCATCCATTTTTCAATATGATTTAACTATGAGTTTAATCTTGGAACAACTCACTCAGATCCTGGCAAAATTCAAGATCTCCTCTTCTCACGAAGAGGAGATATTGACAGCAACCACGAGCTTAATTACTCCTCCAATAGTGAACGAGGAATCAATATTCGAGGGATCCTGCACATTTAATGAAGAACAATTATGCGAGCAAGAGATACAAGAGGACAATGAGGAGTTGAAGCACGATCTGAAGGAGGGAAAACGCGCCTACGAAATCTATATCGAGCAATAGTTCCAGGTAAGTACTCATTTAGATAAATTTCGTTTTTATTTTTATTTAGCTAGTTTGCCGTTACAACAACAAAATTCGTTTATTCTTGTAAATTTCCATTTTTCATTCGAAAAATTTCCACTGAACATATTGTTGTTACTACTACGTGAGTGGCTACATTGGATATTTGACTATACATAACTGATTTTTAAATTCTAATTAGTATAGAGTAGGTAGGTTTTCATTTTCAGTTTTTCTTTCACCTAGAATAAGTATGCTCTCCTTCGTGTGATCACAAGGATCATAAAATAGGGATGATTTGGACTAATTTTAGGAATGAATAATAAAGAAGATGTTTTGCAATATGCCTAATCAATTCTATCGTTAATTTGCAATTCATTTTGCCCCATTTGCTAAAAAAAATGTATTTATTTAATTCTACATTTTTCAAGTTTAATTTTTATTAGAAACCAATTTAAAAATATAAATATATATATTTTTTGCGCGTCCAATCCTTGACTTGCAAATAAACACAATAATTTTTTTTTAGACGAATAAAACAAAGACGAGTCTTTACATGCTGAAACAGTCATTGAATTTTACATGTTGTCACAGTGAAAATTTTACATGCTGTTACAAAAAATTTGCATGTTGTTACAGCGAAATTTTACATGTTGATACAGTGACGTTTTTTTGCTGTAACAGTGATTGAACAGTGTCATGCCTGCGCTCTTCTCGTTTTTAACTTCTCGGTATGGGTTATTTTTGGTTTGAGCCACCATATTTTCGCCTTATCTGAACAAAACCCGCAACAATAAAACAACATGATCATGATAATTTTTGAAGTCTCCACATCGATTAGATCTATGCATTTAAGGTGCATTAACGGGCTCATGCCAAGAAAAAATAAATAAATAATAATTAAGTTGAAACTGTGATTGGGATTGATTGAATTGCATTTACACAAACACTTAGATTTTTTTCTGCATAGTTGATTTATCCTTGGCTCAAATCGCAACAATGCAATGAATTTTGATGCCCATCAAATGAGCTTCGACCTACTGCAACAACAAATCAATCAATGATTAATCCTAAATTTCTAACGCATGAGAAATTGAGTGTGACAATGAAAAAATTAATTAATTCTGTATATTTCAAAAAGATGGGATTTGCATTCAATTTGGGTTTCATATAAAAAAATTAAATACCAAGAAAGAAATATGGGAAGGTCTGTAGTTGTTACGATTTCTCCAATCAAAAATATATATTCTGAGTATTAAAATCACAATTGGAGATAATGAAACCAAATTACATAAGTCTCACTGTCCCATAACTATTTTGAAATATCGATTGGCTTTCCGAAATTTTCTGCCCATCCGCATGCTTTATTGAGATTAAAATATTACGCCATTGCTTATTCGACGGATCCTTCTATTATTTGGCTGCAGATTTTTCTCCATCACTCCTCAAAATCTGAATGGTGAATAATGAAATTATCGTCAAATGAGGAACAAAGGCAAAATGTTTGTTGTGCATGCTATTTGAAAGTAATTATTGCCGAGATTTACTCCTTGGATTAAGCTTGACTAATTAACATAGAGCTCGTTCCCAGGGTCCCCTCATTATGAATGCTCTGAGAATTTCTCTTTTTCTTGGGAATGTCATCCTTGGAGAGCATGATGTTAGCATGATTCTTTATGTCTTGCTCTCAATTTGAAATTGTCTGTCAATTAATGTCAATTAGAAGACAATCGACTTTGGGTGAAATTTATGAGAAAACTGTGATGAATTTCAAAAATACGGCACATGGATTTTGTGTAGAAGGGTCTCATATAGCTGAATCGCGAGCAGTTTTTAAAAATTCTGCTTGGTTTGAGAGCAGTTTTGATTTTTCGGACCATGAATGAGCCAAATTTCGGGATGGCCAGTTTTCCAACGGAGGCCTAGATGTTTTGATTTTGATGGAACTTGGATGTTCAATTATGGAGTTGGTTGTCCCTAAGGAATCATTACAATCAGAACCAACTGCTGTACCAGAATGGTTTGCAACATCTACATTTGGGGTTGATGTCTTTATTTACTATTCCGCTCTCGACATCCATGATCGATGTGTTCTTTCAGGAAGCATGTTTCTTTATTCAGATCGATGTTTGTGTTTGCTCCCTGGTTATTTGTTGCACTGGAATCGAATGCTCTCAATTATATTTGACAATGTTTGATCATGCAAGAAAAACTCTGGCACATTTTTTAATTATTTAAATTCCAGAATTTCCATGACAAGTATCTTTCAATTGTTTAAATTCCAGAATTTCCATACACGTATCAGCAAGAAAATTGTTGCGTATGCACAAGGGAAGATTTGATGAAGCCAATATAGTTCTTTTATTTTCGGTTTTCCTTTAGTATATTTTTAGTTTCCTTTTGCCTGTTCTTTTGGTTTGTAATTTAAGAATAAAACAAAAAGACATTTTAGAAAAAAAAAAAAATTTAAAACACAAAAAAAAATAAAAATCAAAACATTATAAAAATTTGCAATTGGACATTTCATCATTTCTAAAAACGATATCAAAACAATGTTTTAAGATTCACGATATTTGTTTTCTTAAGTCACTTTGGCAGAAATCGACGAATGAAATAAGCACGCAACTACAACAGGTATAACGTGTTTTATTTCTTCTTGAAATTTTCTTTGCCGCATTCATACTTCTTTCTGCATGCTATGTTTTTGGAACTTCTCACACATTTTCACGCAGGAATTTTTACTAAGATTTTTCAGGTTTGCGGCCGATTGCAGTCCATGACAAAGTGATCTTCAAGAATCACCACATTTTTCAGAAAAACATGTTTGTTAACAGTTTGAAGGAGCCGATCTTCATTATACATTTCATGACGTATGATGTCACACATGTATTTTACATGCTGTTACACATGTATTACATGCTGTTACACATGTATTTTACATACTGTTACACATATATTAAATGTTGTTACACATGTATTTTACATGCTATTACTCCTATATTTGTAACATGTTGTTACTGTACCTATTCATAGACCATTTTGCATCACTTACCTAAATTACTCCTTGACAATACATTGATCATCCCTGTGTTGAAGCCATCTCCCATTGCCTTATCCATCATGACTTTGCACTTTCTGAATTGCATACATCATTTCCTTCTTTTCAGTTCTTTCTCATTGTGAATAAAACCAATCAAGTTCCCTTTTCCATGATTACATTGCCTTGATTTTATTATCATAAACCCTGTTGCTATTGAGATATTTACATCTATAGTCCTACCAATCTCTTTACAAACTCGTGTTGGATGATGTGGGATTCCTTAAGGCCCTCCTTTCAATAGTCTTTCCCCATCGACCTCGACACCTTATCTGGGATAGAGACTAGAGTTCATTTTGAGTACCTTGAGGCTTGCATGCCTTAATGACAAGTTCTCTCATTGACTATCATGGGAATACATTAATGTCCCTTGATCGTTAGATCTTGCAAGTGTCTCGACATCAACCCATCTATTCGCACTTCGTAAGATGTACTTAGGTACCTTGGCACTCATTGACATCACTGGTGAGTTTGTATCGCATTGGTTAATGACATTCATCAATGGTCGGTAATCCAATGATTTCTCTTCATGCTCGACACCAACACATTCATTCGCATGATTAGAATTGTACCATCGGTTTGTAGCGGGTGAAGACTATACACTTTTTCATGCTCCCTCAACAATAACAACAACATGACTTCAACTATATGAGAGTACTACCATCCACTTTCATACTTCCTCTTTTCCATGATTCATCAACAACAGTTCAGATGCCTCCACTTCGCATTGTTTGATTCAACAGTTACAGTAGTTGCAGTTACAACAGTTACAATACAATAGTGCAACTACAACCGCAGTTACATTTTCATGATTTTGTAGCAGCGACACCTTCCATCTTCCAAAAGTCATAGTCACATATTCTTTGCTCCAACAGTTACAACAGTTGCAGCTATAACACCAGTCACGTTTTCCTGATCCAGCAGCCGCAACAACTACATTTCTATTGCATAGTTCATCTACTTTTTAGGTGAGTGGAGGTATGTTGTTTTCTAAGATTTAATCACACAATTCCTTATACGTTGACTTTAATATTTTGGAAAATTTCCTCGCCATGCTCCCTTTCCTTCCATGACCTACACTAAGTTGCATGAGGGCATGCAACTTATTCAGTTGGGGTGGGGAGGGGGGGATATATTCACTACCTATTCACTACCAGTATTCCATTTTTCCACTATTATCACTCCATTTTTCATCTCATTTATTGTTTACCAAATTTTCTTTTCCAATGATCCCCTGTTGCACTTTGCTTCATATGCATTGATATACATATTGGCATGATTCATAAAGATAAAGAAAAGGATTTCTTATACACAATGATGCTTTCTTATGCACATTGATAGCTTATTATTATTTCCAGTGAGTATATGACTAAATTATTGCAACCAGAAAGAAAATAAGTGAAATGAATGTTGTTAACACAAGAACCAACATTCTTTGTATTCATGGTTGTCACACAAGAACCAACCATAAGAAAATTTAACCTGATGTTACACATGTATTTTACATGCTACTACTCCTGTATTTCAAATCCTGGAAATATTCCTTATTAAAAAGACATCATCAAGCAAAGCCAAAGTCTGAATGCCAAAAGTTCCTAAGAAAATCCATGCACAGTTGCATGAGGACATGCAACAAGTTCAGTTGGGGGGGATGTTAGGACTCAGAAATGTCACATTTATATCCTCTTTTCCCTTCACCATTCCTTACATTTCATGGTCCTAATAAACCTTTTATCATACCATTTCCATAATGATATTTGGGTTTCTCCTTATTATTTTCCATTTTATTCATTTTAGTATTATAAGTGAATTATGATTAAATATTAGAAAATTAACATATCTTCATTATATCTCAAGGTTGGATGAGTTTTATGATGTGTACAGGTATATTTGAAGATTTCAACAAAGTCAAATATTACCACCTAGCCTCAAATTCGAATTTCATCTTCAAGCTATAAAGATTTGAAGAATATTTGGGACAATCATTTAAGCATATTCAAAGGAGAAGATCATGGAGATTTTGATGGCATATCTTATCCAATATTTGTGAGAGATGTGTGGAGGATTTGAAGGGATCATATCTTGTAATAATGAAAGTGGTTGAGAGAATAGTGGATCTGTAATTATGAGACTCTTATCTTATCTTCAAGACTCTCATGTATAAAAGAGAGTGTCCTCTCTTCATTTGGGGGGAGCGAGAGATGAGAGATTAGACTTAGATTAGCTTGAAGTCTTAGAAGGGGATTCCTAGCTTTGATTTGTATTCTTTCATTTGTCATGCTTTCATGATTTGTCAATTGATTCTTGTAATGTAATTTGAGATAGAATTATTGTGTGAGCTCACATATGTCCTTTGTCATTCAACTCTTCACATGTTGTATTGCTTTCCTAGATTAATTTACTGCTTTCCTAGTTAGTCTTTCAATGCTTTCCTAGATTAATTTCATTCCATCAATTTAGATTAGATTACTTCTACTTTAGTCCTGCATATATAATGTGTGTGCTTCGTAAGCCTACGAACCTCGGATTGAAAAATTAAATAGTTGGGCAAGTACTACAACGGAATTAAACGACAATATTTCTGCTTAATAGTGAGCTATGTTTAGTGCTCAAACACATTTAAAGGAGCATAGTACCGATAATTTTGTTGATACTGAGAGGGGGGTGAATCAATATCAAGTACAATTTAAAACCTTTTTCAACTTATATTTAAACCATTCAACTATATCCAATGAGCAATGAACAATAGTATAAGAGTTACACCAATACACCACAATACACCATGCACAATATATGAGAAATAATCAATAGTTATTGTTCAAGGGAAGTAATGACTTCCAAAGGTAGCTACAACTTCCAAATGTAAAGGGAGGGATAAACCTCCAAGAGGAAGATACAATCCTCCAATATCAAGAGAGAGTTGAACTCTCCATCCTTTCCCCTTCCTTCCACCAAATAATATATGAGAGATAATAAAACTTTACATTAAATCATCACCATCAACCAATCATCACATAGAATCTGATAATGCTTCTTGAGACTTCTTCAATTTATGCAATTCTTCATTTCTTGGAGTACTCTAATCCTGTAGATAATATTACTCAATGTATTCTCTGAAACTCCTCCAAGTTTTACTCCTTGAATCCTCCCCAAAAAGAAGTTATAGAAAGAATGGTAGACTTTATTCAATTCTGGTCTATTTAGGAGAGTGAACTTGCACAGAATTCCCCGCGCTCAATCATTAACATCCAATTCTGAAACTTGCACAAAAGAAACTAAATTATGTACTCTTTCCAATGAAAATTTTCCCACTTCATTTGGATTCTCGATGAAGAAGTTATGACTAATTTACCTGGAACACCTGTTTATTGACTAGCTTTAGGACTGGTCACAAACCCTATCTTTAATAGAGTGTATCTCCATAATTATAGCGAATCAAGAGATGAAATTTTTACTAGAGGTACCTTGATGTGTCTTCTCAATACCATAGAGATTTCACCATCTGAATCGTTCTAGAAAAAAAGTTATAGCAAAAATGGTAAGATGACCTGAAAATAACATACCTTAGAACACATCACCAAAAGACTTCATCCTCCCTTGAAATCCGGCCTTCT
>ML789220.1:447178-467618 GCA_009831015.1 Picea engelmannii | reverse complement strand
TCAAATCCACTATCATAATTTTCGTCCAAGCTACCTTCCTAAAATGCTCAAAAATTATCTAGAAACCCAACCAATGTGCCTTACCTAGGTTTCTCTTCAAAATGTTATAATTTTGCAAGATGCGAAATTGAATGTTAGTAGTCATTGTCAAAAGTACAACATGCTGCTATAGGAGGTGGCTTTCTCTTCTATCATTAATAAGTTAAAATATGTATTAATTTATATATCATATATAGATATGTCCATCGAGTTGTAGACAAGTGGATTAGACTAGGGCATCACCATGCAAAAGACCCAAGTTCAAACTTTGGCGAGCTTAGTGCCCCTAGCAATGCCTAAGTTTGACAAGCTTATCACATTGATGCGACCTCTATGTTAATAGAGACAAAGTTCATAGATCCTCATGAATAAAAAAGCACTTCTCCTAGGCAAAAAATAATCATGCAACAATATAAATTTACACACACACATATCTAAACTTATTAGCTCTAAAAACCTTAACAATTGACACAGAAACAAAAGTATCACCAACCTATGCACCCTACATGTGTAGTTGTGGCACTTGAACCCCCTAAGAACCCAATTGATTGTGTTCTACTATCTAAAGAGTAGCACCTCCTTACCTTAGTGAAGCTTCTTTCTTTCTTATCAAAGTGTTCATTAATTATCTTATTAGATACAATCACAGTTGCAAGTGAATTTATTAGTTTTTTTAAATATATAATATAACTTGGGCTCTAACACAAATCTTATTGGTTGGAAATGGGGTCTACAAAGTGATGAAGGAAAATTTGATCTCAAGATTTAAAAAGCAAAAGCCAATGGATGAGAATAACCTGGATGGCCTATGCAACATATAACTATTTTGGAAATGTTTGTATCGAAAATTACTAAATAGCTAGATTCTTGGCTTCAACAAATTGCATGTTAATGCCAATTTGCTTACAATCATAAAGGTATTTGTATGGAGGTATCACCAGATGCTAAAAGTTTTATTGGTTGAGTAAATACTAAGCTTTGATGCCAACTAAAGATGACCTTTATTAAGGACCAAGCAACTACCCTAAAGAGTTGGCCAAGACCATCTTAGGTTGACCAACACCTTAGTTAAGCTCAAAACCTTTTGCTTCTAACAAGAGAAAAACCTCGCTGACTTTTAGGACCAACCTTTGTGTTGAGATAAGTGCACAACAAAAAATAAGATCTTCTAATTACAATAAAGGTGGTAGGACTTTCTCCATAGAATGTACAAATGATTAACCATAGAAAACAAGATTCTTCCATATAAATTCACACTAAGTAAAAAGAAATCATACCAAAGCATTCACTTAATACTTAAAATACATAGGGGCGGCAGGTGTCGAGGGGGGGTTGTTTTCGACTCCGAAGGAAATAAGAATATTGAATATTCATGGGAGCTAGGCAAAGCTACAAACAACCAAGCAGAAATTTTAGCAGTGTATATGGGACTGAATCTCATTCCAGCAAACAATCAAAAAGGTTCATCCCAGTCTTATGCGGATATATCATAAAATTAGAACCATGGAGAGCAAAAATTCCACTCAGTCAGTTATCATCATGTTTTAAGAAACCAAAATAGACAAGCGGATTCCTTGGCTAAGGAAGCAAAGGAATTCACTCAAAGAACCCTTAGAATTAATGAGAGCCATTCACAGCAATACTTACCATAAGATGCCAATGATCTTATGTAGATAATGCAGTACCGTCAAGATCATAATGCGGATTAGAGCATTTAATAAAAATTTAAAAGGAGAGGGTCGAGATGTGACCCCGGTCTGCATCAAACTGAACGAAGCAAGCGTCACTCAGAGTTACGGTATCCAAAGGAACCTCCTTGTACCGACAACACGAGGCATCCCTCTCCCTTCACGCGTGCAACTTCAAGTTCGCTTGTTGCTAATTACATCCATCTCATGCGGTTTGATGCAACCATGTGGGAAATTGCCTATAGCTAAGGTCCCTCTACAATTATTCATCCCCCTCGACATGGTGAGAGTCGGCATACACATGGGATCTGCAATTCCATGGATGGCCTCGACACCGAGAACGTTAATCACCTCATCCTTTCATAATTTGGAAATGTCCATTCTCTGTTGGGATTCAATGTTAAGCTCAGCTACGAGAGGAGCTTGCGAGGCAATTCAAATATGGAAAATCCAGTGTCTCGAGCGTCGCAACAAACACTTGGCTTCCTTTTGGACTTGGTTTTGGCATCGTTCGCATCCTAAATACTGAGCTCTCATAATGTGGAGGAGAAGCAACACCCCTTGCGACTGCACTGAATGCAAAATGGAGCGTCTTCAAGAGCAATTCAATCAACAGCAATCAGAACTGGCAACATTACGAAGTTCACATGGCCAATTAGCTCAACAACTGCAAGAACAAGAGGTTAAGAAAAATGAAGAAATGGTTGTGTTCCTTCGCACGGTGAATTGTCAAGCAGTCAAGATCCGATCTTTGCACGGTCAAGTTCAACAACATCCCTCTGATGTTCAGGCAATGCAGCGTCCCCAACCCACATAAGGTTTTGTTGCATCTTGTGGGGTAATTCAGCCCCCTTAGACTCAAAATGCACACAAAGCTATGGGAGCTACTCTCCTTGAGGTGGACACTGATCTCAAAATCAATTAAGTTAAGTTGATGCAGTGCAAAATATCATTTTTGTTATTTTCTTATGTAGCAGTCTATCCCTGGCAAATTTGTAGTAGTTTTGGGATGTATTTGGGAAGCTTTACGAGCAGTTGGGATATGTGTAAATCTGTAATTCTGCTCCAGGCCTATGGCCATCATGAACTACTGTATAACAAGGCTGTTTTTGCCACGGCACAGCCCCTTTTTTAATAAAAATACATAACTGTTTCTGTCAAAAGAAATACTTAAAATACATAGCAATGATAATATAACGAAATCATGCCTCTAATGTCACAAGTGCTTATAAGTTATTATGTACCCAAAACCTTTTAGAAGGGTGAGAAGGGTTATATTAATGTGGAACAAAATCCCATCGCAGGGATATGAGTAATGAATCGCATCAACTTCGGGACTTGCACCCCAAATCTAGCTTTCAGATTGGCAAAGGATATGTGAAATGAAATCATATCAACTCGAGGACCTGCTCCCCAAAGCCAACATCCAGATTAGCAAAACCTTTGGTGTGGGTGATGCTTTGGAGAAGCAGCATGAGAAATCAGATGGGAAAAACCTTTGGTGTGGGTAAGGCTTTGGAGAAGCAGCATGAGAAATATGGGAAGCGGTTAAGTTGAACATTTTCTAGCCCTGAATGCAAGAAGAATTGCATCAAATTTAACTTTTTAGGCGATATGATCTTATCTATGTAGAAGTACAAAAATTTTATGAAATTCAAATGCAAAAAATGTAGACATCGTGTCACATGTTCATAATCTGGCAGAAACAGAAAAAAAATGCCTTCGGCTTAACTGTGTTGCCCTGCTCGACACTCCTCGACATTGATTGGCTTTGAATACCTAAAAAGAAACGGAAACCATAACACCAAAAACAGGGGCCCGCTGGTGTATTTTGAATGCATGACGCTAAAAATGACGGCTAATATTAGAGAAACAGGGTGCGGGTGTAGTGTTTGTTGCTTTATATGTAATGTGATGATCGTAGCAATCATAACGGATCAATAAGCGATACAATTTCCAAGATTTCCCGATTTCCACGTGCTGCGTATTCCACTACTTCCACCGTATAAATCGCAAATTGACCACATCACCATGGCACACGTAATCAATGGACCTTTTTTTTCATTTAAATGCTGGGGTCTCAATACATAAATAAAGATAGTCCCAAATTTTATTATTCAAATTTTTTTATTTTTTCACGAATTAGATAAATAATTAATAAATAAAGACAGTCCCAAATTTGATTATTCAAGTTTTTTTCCGAATGAGAGTTTTCCCATTTGAAATCGTTCTGAATTCCAACTTGGCAATTATGGTTAATGCCAACGATGGAGTTTTGGTATGGAAGTCCCGACAATATAACTGCGACCGGATCTAAGCTTTAGGTTTTGATCCAGCTAAAGGTCCAATATGATCCAAGTTATTTTGCCCTTATAAGGACGCATGCCAACAAGGGCGTCACTAGTTTTCCTTGCAAAGATGCTTGCTGCTCGTGAGTATCGTTAGGATCCATCGTGGTCGAGATCTTTCAGTTGAGTAGCTCTGCGAAGCAAGTTCCGTAAAAGTGCAAGCTAAAGATAGCATTTAATTAATTACGGCAAAAGGTTGATGTTGTTCCCATGAATTTGACGCTCAGAGATTCTGAGATGACTATCTGTCCTAACTAAAATAAAAACCTACTTCAACGTCTGAGACTATCGACTTTAAGTTTAATCTCGAGTTCAATTTTTGGCCCTCGACTATAAATTTCACCCGCATGGGTGGACAATATAGTGAGTTCATTATTCTCGCGCCCAAACGAGAAATTCAAAACCCTCGCCGGCACGCAGAGCCAGGAAACCAGTGTTTTCAGAAAGATTCAACCTTTAGAGCAGTAACTCATCCTAAACCTATGAAATCACAATTTTGAAAGTAAAATCCCGCTCCAAATTTGCGATTTAGGCCAAGAAAATAAATTCGGAGCTTGCAATTTTGCGAAGAAAAAACGGAGAGATCAAATTTTAATTTTAAATGGGAAAGAAAGTAGAGTTAACGAGGATACCGCTGTTACTTACAAATTGAGCATGGCTGAATGAAGGGAAATACTGTTGGTGATCAAGATGCGGCCACTCAAAACCCTAGTGCTCCTGCTGTAAACAACAAAACCCTCGTGGACTGTGTATTTGCCTGGATCCTTTGAGTCGAGCGTTGGATAAATTGTGAATGCTCCGTAAATTGTGTTTCACCGCATTTTGGGCTTCGATTTTATTTTGTGTGGCCCCAATTTAACAGGGCGGGAGTTCGAATTCAGTCCCCTCCCGTCGCACGTGTCACGAAACTCAGGTTTTCACTACTGTCCGCAAGCCTGATTTCTTTTATTTTGAGTTTTAATAATGCTCAATACCTTGGCGGACGGAACGTATTTTCACATTAAAAACCTTTTTTTTTAATTTTTTTTAATGAAGACAACATTATGTTGGAGATCATGGCAACCAATGATATTCATTCATTACATTACAATACAAGGAAGCTTTAATTAGTGATATTACTCCACATCGTGACTCGGTAAGAAAGCCTCTAATTTGGCTCCTAATGTTATTATAATTAGTAAAATTGCCATATTTAGTTTTGATCGAATAGTTTTCACTTTTAATATATTCATAAATTTAACTTAGTTATCACTCTTATTATTACATAAATTTAGGATTTAATGTATGTGAAATTTTTTATAATGTTTTTAGGTTTAAATTGGAGTAAGGTTTATCATTTTTTTTGTTATTGGAATTTATTTTCTCTGGTGGTTATTGAGTTTATTAAGTTATTTTAGGTCGCATTGTATTGGTGGATCAGTATCTTCATTTCAATTCATCACTAGATTATAATCAATTTTATACCAAATTGGTGTATGAGACCCCTACCCTTACATGTTCTTAACCATTAGGCTCACTTTATATATATATTCTTACTCGTAAAACTAAAGAAAATGTTATGATTCCCCTTACATAATGGAATTTTTACCTTAAAAGTATTTACAAATCATGTAATGCACTAAACAAAATTCCAAAAGATTCTACAGAAGATGATGTTTTTTCTATAGAAGACATAAAGTTTGGGGTTAAGCGAGTTGCAAACGGGATAAGGACATCGAGGGCTACCAAGCTAAAATATTAAAAATTGGAGGGTCTATTATGATCCCTCACATACACAAGTTCTTTAATTTAGCAGTCAAGTAGGGCTTCCTTAAACCTTGGACTCAAAGCCTCATTGTACTTATTTTTAAAAGTGGGGATAAAAGCATTCCCTCTAATTATAAGACCATTATGATTAGCCCCATTTTATCCAAGCTATATGGAAGTATTTTGGAGAAGAATATAAGCATATGGATGGAAATCCACGAAAAAAATTAGCTAAAGGTCAGGCTAGTTTTAGAGGTTATCATTAAACTATGGACCACCTTATCACACTTGGGATCATTACAAAGGACTATCACAATAATAAAACCAAACTCCTTTGTTGTTTCGTTGACTTTAGGAAAGCTTTTTGACACTGTGCCTAGGACCAACCTTTGGAATGGGTTAGAAGAGTTAAAATTTCCCTCTGTGTTGGGAGTCGTTACGATTGTATGAGAATGTTATTTCCAAGTTTAGAAGCATTAAGGGTTGGTCATAAGAAATTAACTGCAATATAGGAGTCAAGCAAGGTTGTCCCCTTTCCCCTACCTTTTTTGGCATTTGCATTGACACGTTAAAAGATTGTTTGGAAGTCACAAGTTGTGTTGGCCCGACTCTTGCTAGTATAGTAATCATCCTTCTTCTCTATGTTGATGATATTGTTATTATGACAAGGAATCCTTATGACCTCGGTAAGCAACTTAGAATCCTCAAGGACTCATGCTCTAGTATAGGTATGATTGCGAACACTAACAAAATGAAGGTTGTATCATTAAATCCAACAAGATCACCTATGATAATTTTGTATAAGACAATAATATCTTGGAGGAAGTGTCTTCATACAAGTATCTTAGAATTGATATCCATCACAAGCTCAATTGGAACTATAGCATTAAGAAAAGGATAAATGGAGGGTGGAAAGCTTATTGTGGGCTTGAAAATAATTGTAAATTAGCAAACCTTTGGCTATGGGATAAGAAAAAGCTCATCTTTGAGACTCTTGTCACTCATGTTATCTTATATGGATGTGAAGTTTGGGGATGTGGTATCTCTCAAGAATCTTGGAGAAAGATAGAGCATTTCCACAAGAATTTTACAACTTATAATCTCAAAATTAAGGGAAATACACCATATCATATCGTCCTCGTCGAAGCAAGTCTTTCCCCCATTGAGAGCACAACTATGATTAGGTACTTAATGTACAAGAACAAGATAAACAACATGGATAACAAGAGGCTCCCCAAAATTGCTTCAGACTTTAACCAAAATCACCAATGACTTAAGCGAGGATGGCATAATGATGTCAAGTCTTGGCTAAATCATTGGGGAATAAAATAAGAAGTTATTCTGCATAATATCGATGATATTAAAAATATTGTATAAGCGAAATTTAAGGAGAATTTATGGTGCAATAAAGAAATAGAGGATAAAAGAAAATTAATGTATTATAAGGAGGTGGTTAACCCTAACCTTGAAGATCAAAAGTATCTCTCTCTCTTGACTAGCATAAAGAAGAGAATCAATATTGCTAAAACAATAACTAATTCTCACGAGATGAATAGTGAAATTGGGCATTGGACAATCCCCAAAACACTATGGAAAGAAAGAATATGTCACCTTTGTGACACCGAGACAATTGAAGATGAAAAATATTTTCTCCTAGAATGCCATGCGTATACCCAAATTAGATCCCAATTTCCAAATATTTGTCACAATACTGACATTCACGACCTTCTAAATCATCAAACTTTAGTGATATTGGGACACTTCTCTTAATGCTTTTAAAGCATCGAAATAACATTTTAAAGAAATCCAAGTAATCTCTTGCTTTTCTTATGATCTCATAGACCAATTATGGTATGAGTGGACGTTAACCATCATCATCATATTATATATATAATAGGTTATAAAGTTAAAGCTTTAAAATAGAAAAGGGGATATTAAACCATGGGTTCATGAGAAGATTAAAAGAAAAAAAATAAGTTGAGGAATTTTAAAAAGAGGTTGGGGTTATTAAGGATTTCTTTTTATTTTGAAGGTTAATATAATAATGAGAGTTTAGTTCGAAGGATTCTTTATGCATAAAGTTTTGGGGTCGATCCCTCCCTCGAGTTAGCTTTCTATGTTGAGTGCTTCACTCAAGGTTCTCATTTGGTAAAGTGTTTTGATCAATGTTGACGAGTTTACACTACGTATCATCATTGAAATGTAAGGGAGTGCTTTAGAGTTTCTATATAAGATTTTCCCTTGAAAAATAATAATAAGAACCTAAGTTTCAATTTCAATGTATTTTTTAATAAAAATAAGTGATATAATGTTATAACTAACGAAAACACTTATACATACAAGTCAATTAAGTAGGTGGCATGTCTATGTCATTACCACATAATTATATATTATTAGATGGAAATTATATGCTAGTATAATTTAACACTCTTTTTTCCTTTAGAAAAGTACTCACATGTTGTCACATCTTAAAGGATGTATTTCTCACTTTAGCATTGCCTTGATAATTTTAATTAGTAATTTTCATTTTGTATGGGGTCATTGAGTAGGAAAGGTTATCTTCAACCCATGTATGGGGTTGCAAAGCAAAAGGGATCATTTTCAACCCTAAAGAATACCAAAATCTAAGCTTTTTGAAGGTGTAGTCCGTGTCACTAACAACGAGGGGAAGGTTTTTGTGGATTCTCGAGATGTAAGGCTCCTACGATACCTCATTGGGACAATGGTTTCAATTAATTGGGATTCCATAATCGCATTTCGAGCCCTCTATAGTACAAGGACCCCTTCTTCCCTTCCTCGCATTCCTTATATTGCATCGTCCATAGGATATCCCTTCTTTACAAGCAACTCAACAAAGTAACCTTTTACCATGTTAAGCAAAAGATCAACCATCTCATGGATTAGTTGGTTGGCCTAGGGGAAAGATAAGTACATGGCCATTTGTGTATCTCATCAATCAAACATGAGAGCTCCTTATCACATTCCCTCATATGACATTAGCAAGAAGGACACCTGTTATTCTACAAATTTATTCCTAATGAGGCCCTCTTAGGAGCACATCTCAAACTCATTTCTTAAATCCCATGGTAGATATTCTCATAAAAGGAGCATCAAATGGGGAATAGCTGAGTGAATTAGCACGACCCTCCCATGTTTGAAGTCTCCTTGTCCCATGGGTAACACACTGGGAATTCAATGAAGGAGGTTGTCCACATGCGCAAGAACCCTCTTAAGGTGGCACTCACCTGAATCTATGTGATAAGCCACAACTCACTTGTTCATGCATGTCATTAATAGTTCATCCCTCCCCATGGATCTCCAATGGGTTTTTACCACCAATCTCTCATGCTTTACCTTCACATTAGTCTTGTTAGTCATATGCCTTGTATTAGCCTTGAATCTCTCCCCTCAATATGTCATTCCATTCCTTGTCAAACCTTCCAACATTGCTCCTTTTTTTTCTCCTTGTCTTGGCGACAATGCCCTTTGTATGCTTCGAAAAAGAAATCCATGGGTAGGTGTCTATGTGTCCCGATCTCCTTAGGCGACATGAGAGTTATGCACCAATGCATTACAAACTTTTGATTGGACGTGGCCTCCTCACACCAACCTAGCTTCCACAAACAACAAGGTTGATGTCTAGAAAAGGAAGATGGATGCTACCTTCGTCGAAGTTGATGAAGGCAAAGATTGTCTATGAGTGGAACCTATCAAACATATCATGGCCTTGGGAGATTGAAAAAGGAATTATAATGTGATATCACCATTCTCTGACATTAATTGGATGGGTTGGACATTTCCCTTGTTTCCATTCTTGACCACATTGCAATCATCGCCTACCATGTGAACACTCCTCCTCATGCCCTAATTGCAATTAACTCCTCCAACCACTAAAGCATGGACACCACTTAGGAGGACCCTAAAGCAACTAACTAAGTCAAAATGATAGCTCTGTCATAATGAAGTTTGAATCTTCTTTAGTGTTTATATTTTTGTTTGTTTATTTCTTAAAGGACAACGTGTTCAAGCATATACATGTAAGTGTTTGGGCATATTGTTTTTGTTAATTTTGGACCTATTTCACTTTGAATCCTTCATGGATCAAAAGCTAAAGTTAAAGCGATGCAATATAACTAATTGTATGGGTAAATCCATGACCAACTTTTGTCCATAATGCAAATCTCCATTACTCATTAAAAAAAACTTTTATATATTATTTTAGAATGTTAGGTTAGTTTTAGTTTCTTCACTTTCTAGTGTTCAACGAGACAAATTCCTATTTTTTCACAAGGTTGTGATGCCTCCCTACCGTTCACCTTCATGAGAAATGTTGTTATCTTGGATATCAAAATTTGGTTTTCTCTATTGTCATCGCTAGCCACTCATTGCATTGACCCTTTTTATGCTTTGAGATGAGTAAATTAGGCTTACTCAAACACTTCACGTGTCGTACTTTAGACAAAGTAGCTTTGTTTTCAACAAGGTTTTATGAAAGCTTACTCTTTTGTTTGTCCAAGTTTGTTCTTACGACCTTAATCTCCTATATAAATGGCAAATTCCACATCACATCACCTTGAGAAAACCCCAATACATGCTATATTGTTGGATCCTACAATGGAAGTCCCTTGAGTGACCATCTCTCCTTTCGTTTAACAAAACTTTCTTGATATTGGTCAAATGCCATCTAAACATCATGCTAGCAACAATTCCAGTTTAGGATTTGAAAAATTTGAACATTTACTCCTATCTATAACTCGACAACCAAGGTAGATGCATTTTCTTTTTCATGAAATCTCAACAACTTGTTGTTGATAATTTAAATGCTAAAAATACTTTTATCTCATAACTCCTCCAAAATCAATAATTCTTGTTCCAATTACAACAAATCCACTTTTTTCATACACTTACAAAATAAAAATTGACAAATCCTTCTAATATGTAAATCCACTTTTTCCATCTACTAAAATGAAAAATGTGAAAAAACTCATTTACATCTCACATTCCAACATTCCACTTTTATGTTAAAAAATAGCTTCAATTTCCTCATATATCCACAAGTTCTATCTTTGAAAAACCCATATAACAACATGGAGAAGGAAGTGAGCCTTGAATGTTGGGGAAGCTCTTAACTAATCCATAACCTACAGGATGCATAGAATGTTCAACTTCTAGGGTTTTCCAACATTTTGGAAGGGTTACCTTTTAAGATTATTTATTCCACGACAACCTCTGAAGACATGGTCCTTTGTCGTATTTTATGTGTTTATGAATATGCATGTTTATGGTTCATGAAGATACTCTATCTACTCTTAATGTTTACGGATGGACACACCTTGTCATATGCAATTTTTTTACATAATCAATTACTTTTTAATTAATTTGAGAAGTATGGATTATTTCCAAAGACAACACACGTCTCATGAAGACTTCTATTTTCACTTAGTGCCATGTCATTATGAGGTTGTACTTTATTATATATATAAAAACTTTATTTCTATATGATTGTTTTTTAAGAGTGATTGGTAGATATTTGTATGAAGTAAAAGGTTGCAGCAAGTGCATGCAACGTAGATAGATAAGAAAATTTATTGACAAACTCATAGTTTAAAAAAGTACAGAGATCTGGTTTATAAGATGGTTAGTAAATACAATTTTTAATATAAAATTCCAAAAAAAGTATTTGATTGTGTAGATTTTGTAGCAAGTACTTACTATCCTAGTAATTTTTTAAAATATGGAATTTAACCAAGTATAAATTTGATGATGGCGTCCTTTGTTGTTTTAATGTTTCAATAGGATGACCATCTACTTGATCGAATCCTAAAGAGTTTTTGAACTTCTCTCTTTGGGTTGGGATATTCATGACTTCAATATTGGATCAGTGGGATAGACACATGGGCCTTTGTTGGGTATTGTACCAGATCAACATTCATTTCATCATAGATACTCTCAATGAGTCTTGTTGACCTCAATTGGTTGTGTTGGTTGAATAATCGTGAAATTTATTTGAGGTTGTTGTGGGGAGTTGGTTTCTTATTGGGTTGGATTAGGGGGAAGGGGCCTAGCAATAACAGATGATTGATTACTCTTTCCCTTAATTTATTTCATCTATTCCTTGAACACATTGTATGTTGTAATGTTATTCATAGTGTCCATTAAATCACCTGGCCTTTCTTGTTCCTACACTCTATTTTTCATTGGGATTGATTTCAACTTCATAAATATTGTCATCATCCTCTTCTTTGGAATCAATAAGACCTAGACAAGTTGCATCTTTTTCCCATTCAATACTCTATACCTCACATTTTAAGATAATTTCTTCATCATCAACATTATTTTCTTCACCCACTGTTAAACAATGTTCAACAAGGATGCATCCCCCGGGGTGGGGGGGGGTGTACCCCACATTTCCCACACTCTCATGATGGGGGAAACTTGGGGAAAAATTTCCCCAATGATATTATGAATGGTAATAATGTTTATGAATTGTAATCATGTTTTGTAGGCTGGTGAGCTAGGTATTGATAAGATGGTGGGATTATGTGTTTATTAGGCCGGAGAGCCTAAGTGTTAAGGCTAGGAGCCTGATTTTTGTATATGTAATTATGCAGATCCTTAATATAATATATAAACATCGTTGCGTGCAGACCGACCACAAAGAGTTCGCAAGGGAGAGGCACGAAGCTCTCTAGTGGATCACGAACAGAAGGCCGCGAGCTTGATGCCGAAGAGCATCTGAGAAACCTCGCCGAGGCCACAAACGAGTGAGAAAGATCCGAGTTGCAGAAAACAGGACCCGAACAGAAACTGAAATAGAGAGAGAACCCTCGAGAAGAGTGAGAGTTCCCTGGTGATATCATGGCTTGGCACGGGGGTGGCCAGAGTGCTAATATTGAATGCCTCTGAGCCTATGGTCGGGTGGAAGGATGAACACCCACAGTCAGTTGGTTGGCAACAACCTGTAATAGATAAGTGATTTCTTACTGTGTAATTTAGCTGTAAATTTCGCTGGTTAGCTGGTGAAAGTGCGGCCTTTCACCAGCTAACTGGTCGCAAAAATACGTTGTGCGCTGGTGAAAGCCCTGCCTGCGCCCAAAATAAGTTTTCACCTTCAAAACTGTTATTTTATCAAAAACTCAATGTGTCTCTGATTTCTCCCCTTGCATGTTTACAACAACCTGAGCAAGTACAAATGAGGTGTCGTAAAAGCCCAGCTAGGGGTTTTTGGACATTATGAATCCATTGGCACTGTTTTCACATCCATTTGAAGACTTCTTGATCTCTTTCACTTGCACATTTAAATCAAGAATTTGAATTTGGTGTATAGACTGATTCATGGGCTTCCCATAAGTAGAATTCATCGAGAGTAATTAGTCCAAGAGTAAAGGTTGCTACCAATTAGAAGAATTTGCAACAATAGTATGAAGAGCCACACATTCATCTTCCATTGCCTTAATGTGCCATCTTTGTTGCACCATAATCCCCATTACTACCCCCAATTGAGTTTAAACATTGGCATCCTTCACTTGAGCTTTCCTAGCCATATTCTAAATGTAGTGATTGTTGTCCTCAAATAATCCATCACACCTCCTTAACACCTTGCAGATCTCCTGAATATTGTGAGTATCCATAGGTTGACAACAAGGACGTAAACAACGTCAAATCCTGTTAGCGCGATTGGATTTTGAGGGTTTATTTATCTAAGGCAACCAAGGTTCAAAACTCGCGGTAGTTGGGAGGAGACACCCAAAATAAATCCACTAGTGTTAAGGGTTGGTGTGGCCCAGGCCGAGTGCGATCCCCAAGTGATTATGACGTCTTAGATGCTCCTGGGTTGCGGTTTCTTAGACCTCATGCTAGTCCTGCAGGTAATGGAGACACTAGCAAACAAAAAAAGCAAAGACGCAAACAACCAAACTAAAGAGAAAGACACCAATGTATCCTGAAGAAACAATCACAAAGCGGATGTGAAGAGCATGAAATAAAAAAGCACAACCTTCGCCGCTAAGAAGAGAGACTATACCAAAAGAAGCCACCAATAACATTAATTAACATCTTGCATACTCCCGAGAAATGAGACAAGAGTTGCCCTGATTACCAGGAAGGGCCTAAGGTCTAAAAAGGCAAAACCATAAAAAGAGCAACCATAACTACAAATCGAGACCTCCAAAGCAATGTCCAACACATCAAATCTCCAAAATGCAAAGAAGAAAGGGGTAAAAGTGGCTACTTACCAAGAGAATCCGCCAAAATTACCCTACACTCCAAGAGCCCAAATGCTTGGTGGTAAACCATAATCTAGAGCCACCAACAAAAATGATCGAACCAATGCACAAAAGGATCCATCGAATGAGGCTTATTCCCACCTTGAATCTATAGGATTTGAAGTGGTGTTTCATAATTAAGAATGAAGTGTGGATGAGTCATGAAACATGGGAGTGATTGAATCACATAAAGAATGAAGCTAAGAGATTCGTCATCCTCAATCTGAGTTAAGTGCCCCTTTGTTAAATGCTCGTGTAGGTTGACATAAATCATTCAGGGATAGGTTGTTGATAACTATTACACCCTCTTTTCCTCAGGTTGCTTTATTTGCATATCGATCAACCTGTGTGTTGTTTTCCCAAAGAACATGATAGTAGGTAACTTTGGGAATGGATTACAAAGCTTGTATGGTTGTGTCAAATATCGATTTTAATTTCACGTCCAAGGGATCTGTGTAATGTCCCCTTCCACTTGATCACGATGGGATGATGACTTAGGAGCCTATATGACTCTTGTAGGCTATAGTCAATGAAGAAAAGGGGAGTCAGGAGGGTTATTTGTTGTCACTTAGCGATGAGATGTTATATTTCTAAAGTGACATTTATTAAAAGGGTAATAAAATAACTTTTAGATTAATAATTACTTAAACATTAGTAAAAGTGACTTTTAATCTTTAAGTGAAAAGTAAAAGGGGAATAAGGGTCATGTTGGATTAAGTCAAAGAGTAAAGATTTAGAAGAGTCATCAAAGGATTATAAAAGAAGCGGCAACACTTCACTTTCCTCATTATGTTTTGGATTGTTCTCTTGTTTGGAGTGCTCTTGTGAGCCAAGGTTTTTGTTGGGTTTTGGCATAAACCCTTCCATTGTGGTTTAGTTTCGATGGTGCAATACTCACCCTAGCTGGACAAGAAGGAGGATCCATATGGGATCTTCATTGAAGCTTCATCTTGTCGTTTGACTTCAGTTTAGGGGTGTAGTGACTTGCTTAGGAGGCTCGTGGGGATTTCTTGAGGTGGAGAGATTCATCTATTGTAGGGTCATGTGGGCTTGGAGGAGCCGCGAGGGCTTTGTGAGGGATCAATAACCTTTGGATGGTTGTTGGGGGCATCTTGAGAGGCCAATCTACCATTTTTGCAGAGTCGTGAGGGTTTTGAGGAGTCATGAGGGTTTATGTAGAGTCACGAGGGTTTGGAGAGAGGGTTGTGAGCCCTATTCTTGGCCTTTGGAGGCTCAATCTGCCTTTGAGGGGATCTATATTGATTGGAGAAGGCATCGAGAGGCTTGGAGAGCCTTTGGAGAAGTACAACATCATCTTTGAGGCTAGGCATTAGCCATTCTATAGTTTAGGAGGAGGACACATCATCTACTAGAGGAGGTCGTGGCATTATTCCAGGTTTTGGCTTACATATTGTTGTGTTTTCATTGATGTATTGTAGTTGCCATTGCAACCATTAGAGACTTGTTATTGTGTGTTCACGGTTTCATTCATAATAAAAATGCCCATGTTTTCTCTTCTATCTCATGTGTACTTGGATTGTATGCAATGTGTTTGACGAAAGTCTATTTGTAGAATGTATGCAAATTGTTTGTAGAAAACTGTCAACCGAATTATAACACATAAACATATGTAATGCAAATTGTTTAAAAAAAGCACCCAACCATAAAGAACATAATTACACAGAAGATCATAATATCCCAGTCTAGCACACTTGGGGATATTACAATTTGTGCCTGGGATCATGTGCCTTATGGTGTTTTTTTTAGTCCCCTAATATAGTTAAAGTTTGGATGCAAAGACTGCATGCTAAAATCAAGCCTTGCAAGAGGGCACAAACTTTAGCTTAGTTGTTTGAAGAGATACACAAGCTCCATGCATAGGTAAAGACAATTGTCCCTCCATGGTTTAGTAATAACCCCTCCCGCAATTGCAACCCATATTTCGATATCATTATTATGTGGATAGATTCTTTTAAATTAATTACACACAACAAATAAAAAACAATATTTAAGTTATGGAATGATTTATATAATGTTTTTATGATTATTAAAAAAAAAGAGTAAGAATAAATTAAACTTACAATTTTATTTTTTTTCTAAGTCACATTATTTAATATTTTTTTACGATATTCTTTTCTGAATCACACTATTTAATATATTTTTTTTAAATATTCTTTTCGGATTCAGAAAGATGAAGCTATTTTCCCAACTTACCCCTTTACAAGGAAAAGTAGGATTTTGAGCAATGCAATATCTTACTATTCCTCTAATTACCCTTAAGATCAACAAAAATATAGCTTCAAAGATCATAGAAGTCAAGGGGCACAATATCCCACTCCTTCGACCATTTTTGTTGTTGTTACTTCATGTAAGCTTTCTAGGCACATGAGACATGAGTATCAGTCCCCACGAGTATGGAAAAGGGGCAATCATTAATGTATAAAAATTGTATGAGCTTTATACATTTTTTAACACCTTTATAGGAAAATGTCATGCATAATATATTAGTGGTTGCTTTTTACAACAATGCAGATGATTTATGGAAGGAGGAATCTATGTTTCAAAGTAAGGAAGAGGAAGGAAGTTTACAAGGATTTGTCATGAGGTTTTTTTTTGTGAACAACAATATCAAGTAATTAAGAATTTTTATTTTGTTTGTGTTTTATGGTATATATATTTTTAAAGAGTATATAATATTTTTTGTTGCAGTGTGTAAATAGGAAAATAACAATATTAAATACAAAATATATTTTCTTTTGTAGTAATTACTTCGATTAAAAATTGTAAATTATAAATTCTTCTTGTTATAACAATTATAACAATCATTTAAGATAGTGAATTTTTCTTATTGGATGAGAATGGTTGTCTTTCATAGGATGTTTTGTGATGAATATTTTTAACAAGTGTGATTATGTTTAGTTTCAGTAATCTTGTTTAACCATGATGGCCACGAATTCTTTATGTAAGATAATGATTTTCCACTCTTTGTAAGATAATAAATGATCAAGCTCCAAGCAAAATTGTGGACCTTAAAGGGTAATGACATACTCAAACGTATGAAAGGAACTTAAAACATATTTGAAGATAATTACAATGAAGAACAATGTAGTGAACTAATCAACAAATAAGTTAATGAAAATAGTGGAAATTATATTGTGGTCGGTTTATCATATGAGGGAGATAATTGCAACTAACAAATAAAAAATGCTAATCAAACTACTATGTAGTGATCACATGGAAACATAGAATAATATGATGATGATATCTTTTAATGTTCTTTAAGCCAACTTGGTCTACAGGACTAGACAATGAACAACAATAATAAAGAAATAAAGTATTAGTAGTAAAATACTTTAGGCAATATTCGTTGAAAGTGCAATTTTGGAATTACTTTAGGAATTATAATGCAATTCCCAAAGCAATTTTAACAAATATTGCATTGTGTAGACCATTGTTTTTATTCCCTTGGAATGAGGGGAAGTGCTTGGATGTTTCCAAGGAATTTATTTCCTTTAGGATTGATTAGTTTGCATGTGATAAGTTTCACCATGGGACTGTACCAAAGGGAAAATGAAATGATAATACTCAATGCAAAAAAGAGAGAGTATGGGTTTTGATATTACTTGTATTCATATAATTGTAATTGCGGGATTTGATATCACTCAATGCAAGGAAGCGATTACAATTAGGAAGCAACACATATTAGTCTAAAGACATGTAAGTATTTATTGGAATCCTTTCCTCAAAAGATATCTAGCTTGAGTGTCTATAAAGAGTCATGGAATCAACTAACACATTTCTCATAGGGTCTTAGCAACATAGATGGTGTCTACCCAAAGTTGACGAATCTTGAAAAAAGTAAAATTATTCTATTTCCAGATATCATCATCGAAACACGTGCAATCAAGTTCTCCACTCATGCAACCATGTGGAGACTCTTCACAATGTAGCACAAGGTCAAGCCAAGCATCTTTAAAATCTAAAGTGATCCAACGATCATTGGTCAGGATGGGTTTGATTATAATGGCTATGGCACCACTTTTTCTTGCAATGGAATGTGATGATCGAGTCATATCTAATAAAGGAGTTTCTTTGGGTCGAATGGTCGAGTTGAAATGATGTCACGGGGTACATGTAAACCGCTTAGCACTAAGACATGATCATTTCTATTTCAAGGATACTCTTCTAGTTGAAGATAAGAAAATAGATGTGAGGGAGGCTAGTAAAAATTTCATTGGCAGAGTTGATAAATTTATCAATGATGCATGTATTCATTCAACATTCAAAAGCATGTTTGCAATTATACTAGTATTGCATTCCCAATAGCTATGGCTAACGACAATGGTGAGGAGATTGGATGAATTGACACGAAGATCAAAAGGAGGGCCTTCCACGTAATAGGAATTGGGAGGGAAGCCATTCATGACGGCTTCACAAACTAACATATTTTTTTTTCTAATGAGAGATTACCAAGTGTTTGCAAATATCACCAAATCATTGGATGTTATCATAGTTAGGTGTATTTCCCGTGGAAGAAATCTTCATGGTAGAGGCCATTTCTATAGTGAAAGCTTCAACAAGAGCATTTCTACCCATCTAACTATTGAGATCCACAAGAGAAAGAGCTGATTGAATGGAACACGCCAACAAACCCGAATGATCAAATGAATAAACCAACAAACCCTGATGCTCAAAGATGCATTTAAGAATTGTGAGAACATTGATTATGTTTTATGCATGTCAATATCATTATAAATGGGTGGGTTAGTTGGGTTATTTAGTTAGGTGGTTATAATAATTAGATTGTAGTATCTCATGGAAGAGTGAGCTATATATGTCATGAGAGTTATATTGGTGAGATAGGTTAGGTTAGGTGGGTTTCATGGGCTAGGATGTTAGTGGGTCAATATAGGATACTTGGGTTAGTAGGATAAGTGAGTTTATTGACTAAAAGGTTAGGTAGGTTAATGGGGTATGTTAGGGGTTAGGTGGGTTAAATAGGCCAATACATTAGATGGGTTAGGTATGATAATGGGTTACATGATTAGGTAGGTTAGGGAGGCATGTTGAAGAACCAAAGAATTATATAGATCATGAAGATAAAACATTCAAAGAAGAGGTGGTGTCTAAATACACCATTGTAGCACTTAAGCACAAGTGAGCATAGCTTATTATACAAAGGAAACATAAGGAACCAAAGGAATTCCCAAAATAATTCTACTACACTGCATGTAGATTGGCCCATAAGGTTTTTTTCCACTTAGGGGAGGAGCAGGGGGCTTAATCTACCTCACACAAAATCACTTCCTTGGCTTCAAATATAACACTTGGCATTCTTCAAACAACCAAAATGAACTCACATCCCTTAAATTGATTCAAGTCCTTGCGCTTGAAAAATAAATTTCTCAAATACAAGTCCCAAGGGATCCCCTCCTTGTGATTGTCACACACCCACTATGGCAAAATAATTTTTTCGCCCTCTTTTTCGAGGGATAGAATCCCTAAATTCCTACGGAGGCCTAGCGCAAGCTAGCTCTTCCCTTATCCTCCTCCATGTGATCGATGGTTATGACCACGTGCCTTACCAAAAGGCGCTCTCGGCTTTCATGTTTCAGAATTCCTTTGTGCAAGCTCTCCCCGACTCCTTGTCCTTTGAAACACCGAAATCCGAAATGGGGTTAACAAGTTCTTTGGCTCCCCTTTTTCCCTACTCCATGCGACCACATGCTAACACCAAATGGTGCTACCGGAACTCGGCTTTCGGGATTCCTGCTGCAAGGAACTCTTGTTCCTTCAATCCCTGAAACCCGAAACAGGGCCAAGATTCTTCGCTCCCTCCCTTAAGCCTTCTCCATGTGACCTTGTCCTGTGGCCTAGGGCTACTTGATCAGGGGATCAAATTTTGCTCAAAATTTCAAAGTGCTCGGAATACGATGAAACTAGTGCCATTGCGTCCGTCTCGTCTTCCTGATTCCGACGGTATATTTACTTTGTCAAACGGGCTCCGTATGGAGAAGATATCGCGTTCTGTTCATCAAGTCAAACAGGCAAAAATTTTGGTGCTGACTGTACAGTCCGTACAGTCTGACGTGGCAGGACCGTACAGACCGTACGGATGACGTGGCAACATCTTGTTGGTTGACAGCTGTCGAATCAGGAAATGACACATGTCCTTTGGTGGCAAATGGTATGAGAACACGTGGCCCAATCCGTGGTCGCCACGTGTCACTCATTGTTTGGGTAGTGGTTATTATTGTTGTTTGTAAAATGTATGGAGTCTGTGGGGTTCGACCCCCGGACCTCCCCACCACACAAACACTTATACAAACTCCGATAACCAATCGAGCTACCACTC
>ML789220.1:430107-442042 GCA_009831015.1 Picea engelmannii | reverse complement strand
ACAATGCTTTTCGTTTAGATTTACCTCCCTATATGCAGATGTATGCAGTTGTTAATGTTGAGAATTTGAAGTTGTATGAGCCTCCATTGATTGATGATCAAGGAGAGCATGTTCAGATTCCTTCCATAGATGATTTTTCTCCAAAATATCTAACAGAACTGCAGGAAGACACCATCCTTGACAGGAGGATGCAGACTTCAAAACGAGGAAATGTGGAGTATTTGCGAGTTGGTCTTAAAGGGACGAATCCAAGCAAGGCCAAGTGGATTGAGGTTGGGAGGGTGAGGGAACTTTACCCTCATCTTCACATAGACTGAAAATAGTCTTTTGGAGGTCCAAAAGCTTCCCAATGGGGAGGTGTGATAAGGGGATCAAATTTTGCTCAAAATTTCAAAGTGCTCGGAATATGATGAAACCAATGCCATTGCGTCCGTCTCGTCTTCCTGATTCCAGCGGTATATTTACTTTGTCAAACGGGCTCCGTATGGAGAAGATATCACGTTCTGTTCGTCAAGTCAAACAGGCAAAAATTTTGGTGTTGACTGTACAGTCCGTACAGCCTGACGTGGCAGGACCGTACAGACCGTACAGATGACGTGGCAACATCTGGTTGGTTGATAGTTGTCGAATCAAGAAATGACACGTGTCTTTTGGTGGCAAATGGTATGAGAACACGTGGCCCAATCCGTGGGCGCCACGTGTCACTCGTTGTTTGGGTAGTGGTTATTATTGTTGTTTGTAAAATGTATGGAGTCTGTGGGGTTCGACCCTCGGACCTCCCCACCGCACAAACACTTATACAAACTCCGATAACCAATCGGGCTACCGCTCATACCTTGATATATATATGTTTTGGGTTATATTTAAAGTCGCTTGTTGGTATAGTTGGGGCCGCGACTGGGTCGGGCCTAGCCCGGTCCTTGGTCGCGCACTTTTCATATATATGTGACCACAGGTATATACATTGGCGTGCACGCATTTTGTAATATGGTTTCAACGGTTGTAATATGGTTCCAACAGTTGTAATATGGTTCCAACGGTTATATGGACGGAGCCCCATTTATTTTAGCATGCGGTTCTATGACCCATACGCCCAGGTGCCTAGGCGGTTAGGGGCTGGCGCGGCCTTAACCGTCCTACGGTTTGCACCGTTGGTGCGGTTGCGCCTAGTGCTGGGTTTTCACGCTTTAAATTGCGTGTGAGCCAGGTTCAAACAACAAGGGTGTATTTTGTAGATGCAGAGACAACAAGCTTGAAGAGGGAGACTTCCAGGAGGCCTAACTTCTTCCTTTTTCGACCGATTGAGGTGCCGAAAGAGCCCAGACAGGGGTTTTGGGACCCTCTGAAGCCATTGGAGCAGTCGGTTTGTCAGTTTGAGCATTGTAAGACATGTTTTTGATCACTTTGAGCAATTAATAATAATGATCCATTGGAAACTGGACCAGGAGATGTAGCCCAAGAGAGGGGTGAACTCCTTTATCAAATTGTTGTGTTTATGTGCTTATGTTCAATGATTATGATGATGTCTATGTGTAAATTTGCATAATTAATCCTTTAATTTATGTGTTGCAAACTGATCCATTTGCTTTAAACACATAACATTTACTTGCAATAATTCTCAAGTTTTTCAAGTCTTCTTCAATTTTAGATCACTACTCCTCCGAGTGCTTCGGGTTTTGCGATTCGAAGAATCATGATGCGCTGCTTCTGCCTTTCCCTTTCAAATCCACGAAACTCGAAATCCCAATACCATCTGGATCTACAGTCTAGATCTTCAACTTGATCAACGACCCAGATCAAACCCTGACATTCTATCTTTCGGGATTCTGGTGGGGTCTTCAATCCTATTTCCCCGATGACCAAACCCCGATGGCTTATGGATCTCTGCCACATGTTCTCCAAAATGGACGCCCCTAATTCTTTGGGAGACTCTCCTTTCGTGATTTTGGGGAAGTCCTGCCTCAAATTTCCCAGTGTCCAAATCCCCGGTGAATTAAATCAACGGTCCGGATATAAATTAGATCGATGGCTCTTATTCCTCCTGAATTTTGAGAGTTCAACAGTCCCATTGTTAACCTCCTTGTAATTTTGTTAGATTTGAAGGTCGTGACAGACCTCAGATGCTCTGAAATGATCTCGTCCGTTCATCTTCCAAATGAAGGGATACTCCCTTTCGTTACTTGAACTTCTCGCTATCGTTCCTGAGCTTCGTCAGATATGAAGGAACTTAAGAGCTTCACACTCTTTCTCATGGACTAGAACACCTAAAGGGATCTTCGACACAACTATTGCGCTTCTTCATCAAGTATAGGACTTTAGGGGTTCTGGGTTTCCGTTTGCCTCGCTGAGAGTCTCTGTATGTCTGCGCTACCTCTCCTAAGCTTAACAAAATCCATCCTCCAAGGGACTCAGAGCGACTAAGAGAGTAAACCTGTGTACATGAGACTACGCCTAATGGTCGACGAACTCACAGTTCGTGACTCTGGCTTATGCCACCACAGGACACAAGTATTTACGAGTATAAAACTTTTTCTAACCATGTAATTTCTTACTGGCCTAATTATACAACCAAGCAGTAAGGAAAGGGACACAGTATATCCATTCAGAAAATCAAGCACAATTCCTGAAACATACATAGTATAACCAATTCATGCCCAGTTACAACTAACTTACACAGGGTAGGAAAATACTTATCTATTACAGGTTGTTGCCAACCAACTAACTGTGGGTGTTCATCCTTCCACCCGACCATAGGCTCAGAGGCATTCAATCTTAGCACTCTGGCCACCCCTGTGCCAAGCCACGATATCACCAGGGAGTTCTCACAATTCTCAGGAGTTCTGTCTCTGTTCCAGCTTCTGCTCGGGTTCTGTCTCTGTTCCAGCTTTTGCTCGGGTTCTGTCCTTTGCGCATTTTCAGATATATCTCTCTGCTATGGCCTCAGCAAGCTTTTTCATATGCTCTCCTGCATCAAGCTCACGGCCTTTTCATCATGCCCTCCTAGAGAGCTTCACACATCTCCCTTATGAGCTTGTGCTCTCGTTCTGGTGTCTCTTCTCCCGTGTGTATCCCTCTTACCTTGGAAGGTTTTGCTGACCTATCCTGTTCCTTCTGTCAGAAGGAAGCTCAGGTCTGTAGGTCCTTGCGGTACTTCAGGCTGACAACCCATGTTTCCATTCATGGGGGTGGTTGATTGTTCAACCACCAGTCCTTTCTTCATTAACTGATTTCTCTCCTCTAGTGATATCATGGCTAGTACTTTCAAGACTTCACCCCCACAGTCAGTTATTGGCAACTCAAACAATAGTACATTTACATTGTCCTCATGCATTAACATGGTAATTCCTATTTTATGATTAATTACAAATTGGGGGAAACAGGGTGTTACAATGATCCAATGGATAAAAGGCAATGTTGAGCTAAGAAAATTCTTGTTACAACCCCTATTTCAAGACATCAAGCAATTGCAATATTATTTTACTCACATCACTTTTGCTCATGTATATAAGGAAAATAGCAGGGAAGATGACAAGCTATCCAAGGACGGTCTGGAGCTGCAAGAAGGTACTTGGGAGATCAAAGAATCCTAACAAGGAAAAATATCGTGTTATTTTCATGAATCCCAACTTTAGGATTATGACTATTTCTAAGCCGACCTATTGAAATACTTCCATACTGTGAAGAACCTTGACAAGTTTTTTGAATGGTATAAAAAGAAAATTTTTAGTTTATGTAGATGTTTCTGTTGTACTACAATACTGATATTTCTTGATTAGTGATGTTGATAAGGAGGCTTTGTAGCCCCTAGAATAATAATATCTTCATGTAATTTTTGTTTTTTGGGTCCATGTTGATATCACAATTAGCCATCCTTTTTTCAAACTTAGACCTCTCGGTCTCTTCAGAATTTGACCCAACATGGGTGATGGAAATACCACTCATGGTATTATGCTCTTGTAATTTTGTTATCCTCTAATAAAGTTATTCGATTTTTACCTTGGAAAAAAATATTGACCCATATGGACATCTAGACATATATAACCAAGTTGTAACTGATTGCCTTAAAATGAGGAGGACATGGTCCACTTCAACTAGCCAAGTCATGTAATTAACTTCAACGAATTTTGGAATTATTTTAGGAATTACAATGCAATTTAAAAATTACTTTAGGTAATACTTATTGAAATTGCAATCTCGGGTTGACGAAATTGATATTTTTAATGCAAAAATGAATTCAATGCCCTCACAATGTTAAGATTTGGATTTACAATTCCTTCGATAAAAAATAATTCAAGCCTAATAATTTCTTAAAAACCTCAATTTCCCTTCCTAGTGGCAAAAAACACTTCTTTAATTAACCATTAAAAATTAGTTAATACAAAAGTGTGTGTGTAAAACACTTATTTAATTAACCATTAAAAATTAATTTTAATGAAAACAAAATTGTCTGTACACATGAAAATATACCAATTGGTCATTTTAAGTGACGTTATATTCATAGATGACTACCTTTAGTGTCACTTGACAACTAAATTATTATAGATTTTGTCTCACCCTATTTTTTTTTTCTTAATATTTTTAATATTTAAGAAAATTTTCACGAATTGGGTTTATATATATATATATATATATATATATATATATATATATTTAAGTTAAAGATTAAAAACGGAAAAAAGGGAATATTAAACCACATGACAATGACAAGATTAAAAAGAAAAAAAATAGTCTTTAAGGAAAATTATAAAGCAAGGAAAATAAAATTTTATGAAAAAAATTAAATTAAAGAATTAAAAAAAAAGGTTCGGATTCTTGAGGGTTTTTTATTTTGCACGTTAATATATTAACGAGAATTTAGTTTGGTGGACTCTTCGTGTAGGAGGTTTTGGGGTTAATCCCTTTAGCTAATTGCCTATGTCATATCCCTCACTCAAGATCCCCCCTCTATCAAGTGTTGTAATCAATATTGATGAGTTTACACTAGATACCATCTGCAAAAAGCAAGGAAGTGCCTGAAAATTTCCATATGAGATTTTCCTTGAAAAAATAATAATGATAACCTAATTTTAAGTTAGTTTTAGGTCATTTTCCTTATCCATGTTGTTGGGATTGTTTTCAATTTGAATGCCCACTTTAATAAAATGAGTGATAAAATGTTAATAACTAACAAAAACACTTATACTTAGATTTCATCTAATTAGGTGACATGTCTATGTCATTACGACATAATTATATATCATTAAATGGAAAAAATTATACTAATATAATTATTTAATGCTCTCCTTTTTCCTTTATAAAAACACTCACTTGTCCTTGCATCTTAAATGATGTCTTTGCCACTTTAACATTACCTTAATACCTTTAATTAGTCATTTTCATTTTGTATGGAGCCATAGATTGGGAGGGTTCATCTTCAACCCACGTATGGGGTAGTAGAGCAAGATGGGCCATTTTCAACTGAATGAACACTTAAAACTAAGCTTTTTGAAGGTGTGGGCTATGTCACTAACAATGAGGTAGAGGTTTTAGTGTTTTTTCAAGGTGCAAGGCTCCCAGGGAACCTAATTGGGGCAAGGATTCCAGTGAGTTGGGATTCCACAATCACATTTCGAGCCCTCAATAAAAAGAGAACCCCTTCCTCCCTTCCTCCAATTCCTTACATTGCATATTCCATAGAATGTCCCTTCTTTGCAAGAAGTTCAAAGAAGCAACCATTTACTAGGTTAATCAAAAGTTCAACCATCTCATGGACTAGTTGGCTAATCAAGGGCATGATAAGTAGATGGCCATTTGTGTGCCTTGCCAATCAGACATTAGAGCTCTTTATTCAGATCCCCTCATATGACATTGACCAAAAGGACACCTATTATTTTATGAATTTGTACCATGATTAAGCCCTCTAAGGATCACATCTCATACTTGTTTCTCAAATCCCATAGTGGATATTTTCATAAAAGGAGCATCACATGTAGCATGGCCAAGTGGATTAACATGACCCTCCCACGTGAGAAGTCACCTTGTCTCATGGGTAATGCACCGAGAATTCAATGAAGTAGGTCATCATCCACATGGGTAAGAAGCCTCTTGAGTTGGCGCTCCCTTGAATTTACGCTATAGGACATGGCTCACTTGCTCTTACCTCTCATTAATAGTTCATCCCTCCCCATGGATCTCCACTGGATTTACCACTAATATCTCATGCTTTGCATTCACATTAGTCTTGTTGGTCATAGGCCTTGTATTAGCTAAGAAAATTATTGTTACAACCCCTATTTCAAGACATCAAGCAATTACAATCTTATTTTACTCACATCATTTTTGCTCATGTATATAGGGAAAATAGCAGGGACGATGACAAGCTATCCAAGGACTATCTGGAGCTGCAAGAAGGTACTTGGGAGATCAAAGAATCCTAACAAGGAAAAATATCGTGTTATTTTCATGAATCCCAACTTTAGGATTCTGACTATTTCTAAGCCGACCTATTGAAATACTTCCATACTGTGAAGAACCTTGACAAGTTTTTTGAGTGGTATAAAAAGAAAATTTTTAGTTTATGTAGATATTTCTGTTGTACTACAATACTGATATTTCTTGATTAGTGATGTTGATAAGGAGGCTCTGTAGCCCCTAGAATAATAATATCTTCATGTAATTTTTGTTTTTTGGGTCCATGTTGATATCACAATTAACCATCCTTTTTACAAACTTAGACCTCTCGGTCTCTTCAGAATTTGACCCAACATGGGTGATGGAAATACCACTCATGGTATTATGCTCTTGTAATTTTGTTATCCTCTAATAAAGTTATTCGATTTTTACCTTGGAAAAAAAATATTGACCCATATGGACATCTAGACATATATAACCAAGTTGTAACTGATTGCCTTGAAATGAAGAGGACATGGTCCACTTCAACTAGCCAAGTCATGTAATTAACTTCAACGAATTTTGGAATTATTTTAGGAATTACAATGCAATTTAAAAATTACTTTAGGTAATATTTATTGAAATTGCAATCCCGGGTTGACGAAATTGATATTTTTAATGCAAAAATGAATTCAATGCCCTCACAATGTTAAGATTTGGATTTACAATTCCTTCAATAATAATAATTCAACCCAAATAACTTCTTAAAAACCTCAATTTCCCTTCCCAGTGGCAAAAAACACTTCTTTAATTAACCATTAAAAATTAGTAAATACAAAAGTGTGTGTGTAAAACACTTATTTAATTAACCATTAAAAATTAATTTTAATGAAAACAAAATTGTGTGTACACATGAAAATATACCAATTGGTCATTTTAAGTGACATTATATTCATAGATGACTACCTTTAGTGTCAGTGGACAACTAAATTATTATAGATTTTGTCTCACCCTATTTTTTTTTTCTTAAGATTTTTAATATTTAAGAAAATTTTCACGAATTGAGTTTATATATATATATATATATTAAAGTTAAAGATTAAAAACGGGAAAAGGGAATATTAAACCACATGACAATGACAAGATTAAAAAGAAAAAAAATAGTCTTTAAGGAAAATTATAAAGCAATGAAAATAAAATTTTATGAAAAAAATTAAATTAAAGAATTAAAAAAAAAGGTTCGAATTCTTGAGGGTTTTTTATTTTGCACGTTAATATATTAATGGGAATTTAGTTTGGTGGACTCTTCGTGTAGGAGGTTTTGGGGTCAATCCCTTTAGCTAATTGCCTATGTCATATACCTCACTCAAGATCCCCCCTCTATCAAGAGTGTTGTAATCAATATTGATGAGTTTACACTGATACCATCTGCAAAAAGCAAGAAAGTGCTTGAAAATTTCCATATGAGATTTTCCTTGAAAAAATAATAATGATAACCTAATTTTAAGTTAGTTTTAGGTCATTTTCCTTATCCACGTTGTTGGGATTGTTTTCAATTTGAATGCCCACTTTAATAAAATGAGTGATAGAATGTTAATAACTAACAAAAACACTTATACACAAATTTCAACTAATTAGGTGACATGTCTATGTCATTACCACATAATTATATATCATTAAATGGAAAAATTATACAAATATAATTATTTAATGCTCTCCTTTTTCCTTTATAAAAACACTCACTTGTCCTTGCATCTTAAATGATGTCTTTGTCACTTTAACATTACCTTAATACCTTTAATTAGTCATTTTCATTTTATATGGAGCCATAGATTGGGAGGGTTCATCTTCAACCCACATATGGGGTAGTAGAGCAAGATGGGCCATTTTCAACTGAAAGAACACTTAAAACTAAGATTTTTGAAGGTGTGGGCCATGTCACTAACAATGAGGTAGAGGTTTTAGTGTTTTTTCAAGGTGCAAGGATTCCAGTGATTTGGGATTCCACAATCACATTTTGAGCCCTCAATAAAAAGAGAACCCCTTCCTCCCTTCCTCCAATTCCTTACATTGCATATTCCATAGAATATCCCTTCTTTGCAAGAAGTTCAAAGAAGCAACCATTTACTAGGTTAATCAAAAGTTCAACCATCTCATGGACTAGTTGGCTAATCAAGGGCATGATAAGTAGATGACCATTTGTGTACCTTGCCAATCAAACATTAGATCTCTTTATTCAGATCCCCTCATATGACATTGACCAAAAGGGCACCTATTATTTTATGAATTTGCACCATGATTAAGCCCTCTAAGGATCACATCTCATACTCATTTCTCAAATCCCATAGTGGATATTTTCATAAAAGGAGCATCACATGTAGCATGGCCAAGTGGATTAACATGACCCTCCCACGTGAGAAGTCACCTTGTCTCATGGGTAATGCACCGAGAATTCAATGAAGCAGGTCATCATCCACATGGGTAAGAAGCCTCTTGAGTTGGCGCTCCCTTGAATTTACGCTATAGGCCATGGCTCACTTGCTCTTACCTCTCATTAATAGTTCATCCCTCCCCATGGATCTCCACTGGATTTACCACTACTATCTCATGCTTTGCATTCACATTAGTCTTGTTGGTCATAGGCATTGTATTAGCCTTGAATCTCCCCCCCTATTATGTCATTGCACTCCTATTTGAACCTTCCAACATTGCTCCTCTCTTCTCTCATTGCCTTGGTGACAATGCTTTTTGTATGCCTCTAAAAATCAATCCTCGGGTAGGTATCTATGTTGCATGATCTCCTTAGGTGACATGAGAGTTGTGCACTAATGCATTGTAAACTTCCCATAGGAGGAGGCCTCTCTTCACTCTAGCCTACCTTCCATAAATAACATTGTTGATGCCTAGAAAATGAAGATGGACGTTACCTTCACCAAAGTTGATTAGGCCATAGATTGACTATGTGCAAAACCTACCAAACACATCATGGTGTTGCAAGGTTGAGAAAGGAATCCCAATGTGATATCACCATTATTTGAAATTAGTTGAAAGGGTTGGATGTTGCTTTTTTTTCCATTCATGATCACATTGCAAGCATTTCCCACCATGTGGACACTCCCCCTCATGCCCTAGTTGCAAATAACTCCTCCAACCACTAAAGTGTGGATGACACTTAAGAGGACCCTAAAGTAACTAACCAAGTAAATGTGATGGCTCTCTCATAATGAAGTTTAAATTTTCTTTAGTCGTTTATATTTTTTGTTTGTTTATTTCTTATAGGACAATGTGTTCAAACATATACATGTAAGTGTTTAAGCATACTACCTTTGTTAATTTTGGACCTCTCTCACTTTCAATTTTTCATGGATCAAAAGCTAAATTTAATTTGGCCTCGTCGAGTGATGCAATATAACTAGTTGTACATGTAAATCCTCAACCAGCTTTTGTTGATAATGCAAATCCCCATTACTCATTAAAAAAAACATTTTGTATAATATTTCAGAACATTAGGTTAATTTTAGTTTCTCCGTTTTTTAGTTTTCAACGAGGAAAATTTATGTTTTTTCATAGGGCTGCGGTGCCTCTCTTTTTTCCATCTTCACGAGAAATTTTATTATCTTGGATATCAAATTTTAGTTTTCTCTTTTGCCATCATTGGCCACTCATTGCACTGACCCCTTTTATGCCTTGAGATGAGTAAATTAGGCTCACTCAAACACTTTCACTTGTGGTACTTTAAACAATGTACCTTTTGTTTCACTAAGGTTTTATGGAAGCTTGCTCTTTGTCTTTGTCCAATCTTGTATCCCATGACCTTAATCTCTTATGTAAATGGTATATTCCGCTTCACATCACCTCAAGAAAACCCCAATATGTGCTATATTGTTGGATCCTATAATGAAAGTCCTTAAGTGGCCATGTCTCCTTCAATTATACAAGACTTTCTTGATATTGGTCAAATGCCATATAAACATCATGCTAACAACAATTCCGATTTAGGATTTTAAAATTTGAACCTTTGCTCATATCTATAACTTGACAACCAAGGTAATTAACAAAATTTGGCTCATTTCTATATGAGTCCATATATGTTGTCCTGAGTTCAAAGTATCTTAAAATATGCTTATTCATACATATAGCCCTACTCGTAAAAGCTTTTATAAATTGTGTTAATAACAAGATACATTTGAACTACATTTACAAAACAAATTCATGTTCATGCCCCGCTTGGATTTTTGGTTGATGTGGAGTATTGTCTTTTGTCTCCATCGATTCCACTTCTCCACTTGCATGTGCATTTCCATAATTTCCCACTTGTTGATTTTCTGTAATTTGGTTGATGGATCCTGAGAATGACTATTGTGGATTGGTTTCTACTCGAAGTTGGCTGCATTCTTTCTCCATTGAATATATACATCCCAATAAACTTGCAATTGTCCTCTTAAATTCCCTGATTCTCTGTTGTTCTTCATCCCATGCTCCGATACGATTATATTCCTATTCCAAGGAGTCTACCCTTTGTGAAAGTACTACCATTGTGTGCTCCAATTGTCTTATTCAAGTGAATCAAAATGCTAAAATAGGTTCTTTATCAATTGGTCCATGGTGTTGAAATAAACTACATGTTCCTTGAGTTCCACTCAAGCTCCTTCAAAGATGTCTTCACGATGATGTAAAATTCTTTTAATATCACTCCTAGAAGGGTCCATGATAAGCTTACCTAGACGTCCCCTAGTCCTTAGATTTCCAAAATAATTTGAATTTCCAAATCTGTCTATGTAGCACTGAAGACGTTGCTCCTTACTTAGATTATGACTCATTGTTTCATGGAAAATGTTGTTTACAACGCTTTCCTGGAAAATTGGCTTGTACTTTGTGATGTTGGTGGGAAAATTTCCAGTTGTCCCTAGATAGATGGCTAGGACATATATCCCGAGGATGCTTTCTGAGTTTTTCCCAAAAATTTCTTGTGGACTAAGAGCTAGGCTAAAAGGAGATCCCAAATGAACATTCCCCCAAACTTTAAAACTAATTTGCAAGAACCCATGTGAGATCCAAAACTCAAGTCGAATTAGAGAAAGGTACTTAATATTGGGATTGGAAATAGAGTAATTGGAATTGGACATCCAATTTTGGAGCGGAAAGTGGAGATGAGATGAGATCCAAGACAATGGGGAGTGGGCGATGTCGGGCTTCGCCCCCTCCCCACATAGCGTGCCCAAATGAGCATGCCCATGTTCGTCAGGGCCGTGGGCATGACAAGATGACTACGTGGGTGATGCCCGACATCGCCCCCTCCCCCCATACAATCCAGGCAATCAATTTATATTTAGATTTTGTAATTTTTTTATTTTTTTTGTTTCCATTTAAAAAAAATTGATTGTTATGTTGTGTGCTTTTTTTTATTTAATTTATTTAAAGTTTAAAGTACTTTTAATATATTTTTTTATGTTTTGGTTTCATTCTTATATTTAAAAATAAAAATAAAAATAAAATAAAAAATATATATTTTAGTTTTTTTGTTTTAAATTTTATTTGAAGTTGTTTTCTATTTTTATTTTTTTTT
>ML789220.1:419824-429984 GCA_009831015.1 Picea engelmannii | reverse complement strand
TGATTAAAAAAAAAATAATTTGTTTTTTTTTCAAGATTTTTTTTTCTTTATTTCTAATAGAAATTTATTTATTTTTGCAAAAAAAAAAAAGAGTTTGTTTAGGGGTGTTTCTTTTTCCAATTTAATTAAGAATTTGCTTAGGGGTGTTTTTTTTGCAATGTAATTATTTTCTTAATGTAAATTATTAAAAAAAATGTATTAATTAGTAAATCAATCATCAAGTGATAACACATTTAGATTTAGGAGTCGTTTTTCAATGTTTTATTTATTGTGGTACCAATGATCAAGGTCACGGTTTCAATTAGGTCATAGTTTTAACTCCAAGAAAAAAGAATTGTGCGACTGATAACATCACTTTTCGATTCAAGGGTCAATTTCAGGGTTCCGTTCGAAATGTCAAGGGTGCGATTTCAAGCAAGCTGCGACAAGTTACAATTTTAACCACCTCCTAAAAAAATGGTCCTAGTAGTAGCACCACTTTTTAATTTGGGGTTGATTTTGGTGTTTTTTACCCAAAAATATTATGTGATTTCAAACAAGTTGCAATTTTAACCACCTCCCAAATAAATGGTGCTACCAGTAGCACCACTTTTTAATTTGGGGGTTGATTTTGGTGTTTTTTACCCAAAAATATGATATTTTTAGGCTAGAGTTCCTGTTTTGAGGTCACGATTCTCATTAAGTTGGTAACTTTGTTTAGAAAAACACTCACATGTCCTTGATCTTAAAGGATGTCTTTGTCACTTTATCATTACCTTGATACCTTTACTTGGTAATTTTCATTTTGTATGGAGCCATAGAGTGGGATGGTCTATCTTCAACCCACGTATGGGGTTGTAGAGCAAGAGGGGCCATTTTTAACCCCAAATAACACTTAAATCTATAATACTTTTGAAGGTGTAGGCTATGTCACTAACAACAAGGTAGAGGTTTTAGTGATTTTTCAAGGTGTAAGACTCCGAGTGAACATCATTGGGGCAAGGATTCCAGTGATTTTGGATTTTACAATCGAGTCCTCCATAACAAGATAATCCCTTCCTCCCTTCCTCCCATTCCTTATATTGCATATTCCATAGAATATCCCTTCTTTACAAGCAACTCAACGAGGTAACCGTTTACCAGGTTAAGCAAAAGATCAACCATCTCATGGACTAGCTGGCTAATCCGGGGTAATCCGGGGGCAAGATAAGTAGATGGCCATTTGGTATCTTATATCATATACTAGAGCTATTTATTCAGATCCCCTCATGTGACATTGACTATAAAAGACACCTACTATTTTTTGAATTTGCACCCTGATTGGGTCCTCTAAGGAGCACATCTCATACTCATTTTCTCAAATCCCATAGTGGTTATTTTCATAAAGGGAGCATAACATGTGGCATAACAAAGTGGATTAACATGACCCTCCCACGTGGGAAGTCTCCTTGTCCCATGGGTAACTGACACAAAATTCAATGAAGGAGGTCGTCATCCACATGGGAAAGAACCCCCTTGAGGTGGCACTCACTTGAATTTATGCGATAGGCCATGGCTCACTTGCTCATACCTCTCATTAATAGTTCATCCCTTCCCATGGAACTCTAATGGATTTACCACCAATTTCTCATGCTTTGCATTCACATTAGTCTTGTTGATCATATGCCTTGTATTAGCCTTGAATCTCTCCCCTTGTTCTGTCATTCCACTCCTTGTTGAATCTTCCAACATTGCTCCTCTCTTCTATCCTTGCCTTGGCGACAATGATTTTTGTATGCCTCTAAAAATAAATCCATGGTTAGGTATCTATGTTTCATGATCTCCTTAGGTGGCATGAGAGTTGTGCACCAATGCATTGCAAACTTCTCATTGGAGGAGGCCTCTCTTCGCTTTAGCCCACCTTTTATAAATAACAATGTTGATGCCTAAAAAAGGAAGATGGATGTTACCTTTACCAAAGTTGATTAAGCCATAGATTGGTTGTGTGCAGAACCTACCAAACACATCATGGTGTTGCAAGATTGAGAAAGAAACCCAAATGTGATATCATCGTTATTTAACAATGGTTGAATGGGTTGGATATTGACCTTTTTTCCATCCGTGACCACATTGCAAGAATCACCCACCATGTGAACACTCCTCCTCATTCTGTAGTTGCAAAGAACTCCTCCAACCACTAAAGTGTGGAAGACACTCAAGAGGACCCTAAAGTAAATAACCAAGTAAAAGTGATGGCTCTCTCATGATGAAGCTTAAATTTTCTTTAGTTGTTTATATTTTTTGTTTGTTTATTTCTTAAAGGATAGTGTGTTCAAACATATACATGTAAGTGTTGAAGCATGCTGCTTTTGTTAATTTTGGACCCCTTTCACCTTGAATCCTTCATAGATCAAAAGTTAAATTTAATGGCCTTGCTGAGTGAGGCAATATAACTAGTTGTGCATGTAAATCCACAAACAACTTTTGTTGATAATGCAAATCCCCATTACTCATTAAAAAAACACTTAGTATATTATTTCAGAACATTAGGTTAATTTTTGTTTCTTCATTTTTAGCGTTCAATGAGGAAAAAATCTATTTTTCATAGGGTTGTGACGCCTCTATTCTTTCCATCTTCATGAAAAATGTTGTTATCTTAGATATCAAAATTTAGTTTTCTTTATTGCCATCATTGGCCACTCATTGCACTAACCCCTTTTATGCCTAGAGATAAATTAGGCTCACACAATCACTTAACTTGTGGTACTTTAGATAGTGTACCTCTTGTTTCACTAAGGTTTTATAGAAGCTTGCTCTTTTTATTTGTCCAATCTTGTATCCTATGACCTTAATCTTTTATGTAAATGGCAAATTCCACTTCACATCACCTTGAGAAAACCCCAATACATGCTATATTGTTGGATCCTATACTGAAAGTCCCTTAAGTGGCCATGTCTCCTTCAATTGTACAAGGCTTTCTTGATATTGGTTAAATGCCATATAAACATCATATTAGCAACAATTATGGTTTAGGATATGAAAATTTTAGACCTTTGCTCATATCTATAACTCAACAACCAAGGTAGATCCAATTTTTTTTTATGAAATCTTGACAACTTTTCGTTGATAACTTAAATGCTAAAAGTGTTTTTTTTATCTCATAACTCCTCCAAAACCAATGACTCTTGTCCCAATTGCATCATCACACACTTATAAGATGCATAGAGAAAATCAACATATCCTACCAAAATGCAAATCCAATTTTTCCATTTATTATTAGAATAAGATGAAACATAGAAAGAAACTCATTTACATCTCACATTCCCACATTCCAATTTTATATTAAAAAATGGCTTCAATTTCCTTATCTATGTGTAAGTTCTATTACCTCAACAAGACAAATACAACAAAAGTGCTTATACTGCCTCCGAATAATAATTGTATATAGTTAATAGATGTATCATGATGGAGTGGTTGCGACAGTAGGCGACACACTTCAAATCAATTGATTTGCATAAGCATATTTATAAATGAATGTGATAAATCTGAAGTGCATTGCATAAGCCTTATAGCAACGAAAATCTGAAGTGCATTGCATAAACCTTATAGCAACGAATCCCATACATTTTAATGAAATCAATGGTTGTGGCAATAGGTGGCACACTCTGAATCAATTAATCTGCATAAGTATATTTATAAATGATGTGATAAATTTGAAGTGCATTGAAATTCTTTTATAGCAATCGTTGGGCACTTGTTCAATTCTACAACACTATCTACACTTTTGCTTCTTTGATCTAAGTCGATCTTCATGATCAACCAACATTTTCAAAAGAAACAATGTAATATCCCACCATTTTTCAACTCTAGAGTTACTGACTCATATATAAACAATGAAGAATTTTTTTAGTTATCCTATTATCGTTAAATGTGTTTCAGAGTAATAAAAAATTCAAATTATCTTGTTGTCATTGCAAGATTTGGTTGTATTCGATTTTGAGATGGATCAATATGAAATTCATTTTAAGAGTATACTAGTAATACAAAAATTTACATAAATCACCACACAACTTAAATATTGTTTTTCTATTTGTTGAAATCGCATAAATCACCACACAACTTAAATATTCTTATTATTTTTCTATGTGTTGTTATGTAGTTAATTTGGAAAAAAATTTCCATGTAAAAATGATATCGAAATAATTTTTTTTTATTAAAAGAAAGTACAATGGGAACATCCTAAGTGTCAACCCAAAAATGGAAGTCTTCTTGAAACATGTATGTTGTCTTTGGGAATCATCGATGTTTTTTTATAAGTTAATTAAAAATTCCACCTCTATAGTGATTAGAGTAAGACCCCCACCCAACTACTATAACCATATTAGGGCAAAAGTGGTTAGAGTAAGATCCCCACCCAACTACTATAATCATATTAGGGCAAATCATTTATTTGCCTTAAACACATTTATGTGCCTTAAACACATATAGGATGTATGTCATGTGTTTTTGAATGAGATGGTAGGTGGAAAACCGGGCATGTGTCGAACCATGGAACTATGGTGCATATTTTTCGAAAGGTTGGTAGGTGAGAAATCAAAGGCATGGGGAAGTAGGTGGGGAAGTTATTTCATCAACTTAGTGGCAAAAGAATAAGCAGTCTGGTGAAGATAAATTTGTTCTTAGTAAAATTTTATAATAATAGGGTATAACAGAGCTATTGCCATTGTCATATTTTATTTTATTTATTTTTCTTTCTTTCTTTATTATTATTATTATTATTATTTTTATTTTCTTTATTTTCTTTTTTTTGGAATATCACTAAGAAAAGATTATAATGCATCAAAGATTTTACTTCCATAATAGGCTTTATCCTCATTGCAATATTGTTTTGTAGCAGATCCATTTGAGCGTTTGTTATGCTACATTGCAACTTAGAGCCAAGTTGAGGAAAAACTTGTCTAAATCTTGGAATTCAGACATGAGAATCCAGTGGAGGTCCCAAAATCCCATCAGGCCATTCGACATATAGAAAGAAATATTTTCTGCAACACAAGGTAAAGGTGTTGAGCCCCGACTTGGATTCTCTTTTTCATAGATCCAAGTCCAGTGGAAGCAACATCCTCCCCAACACAATAATTGATAGCATCAATAACAAAGGAGAGAGCATAAAAGTAACAAGAGAGATAACATATTCAATAATTGAAGCATAATTTAATTAAGAATAATTTCAATAAGGGATTCACATAGGAAATAGTGAGGGAAACCCACCTTCTCATTGGATTGGCCCCTCAAAGAATGCAAATATAGAGTTTTCCATCACACAATTGAAGCGATTTTGTTTTGTTATCGCGTGCATCCAAAAGTGTCGCCAAACGAGAAAAAGCTTGTGGGTGGGTAGCTTTGTTTGTGTAGGCAAATACCATAATTTATGAGACTATATTTAAGTATGGCCAATCCTACTATCTGGAAAGAGGGTTGGCTTATCTAAGAGAGGATCTGAAGAATGAATCACATGGGTGGATGATGGCTGGAAAGAGGGTTGTCTTATCTGAGAGAGGATCTGGAGAATGATCCTCACTGCTGCGAACCCTGTGAGAATGTGAACGATGTTGCACGATTGTGCTCACGGTTGCTTGATGCGAACGTTACTCACCATGTTGCCCGATGCTTGGTGCCCGATGCCTGATCTACCCTGCTCGATTCATCTCAGTCCACGCTACTCGATAGAATATGGAAGAGAAAAGAGACAAGCACATAGAATAAAGTTAGAATCCCCTTAGATGCAACTCTGCTTAGTTGGACAGTCCTCTGAGTTTGTGAAGGTAAGCTCGAAAATCCGTGTATGGAGTTCTTATTGTGCACAACTTCAGGGATGTTCTTCAATTTCTTTTTGGTAGATCTCAAGATACATGTGCAATAGTAATTTGTTATTCTTGAACAATTTAATGGGTGACCGAACCTAAGCCTTGAAATCATAAATTAATACCATAGAGATTATCCTCCGCCTTATTTCTTAGAAATAGTAGAAACCCATGAGTCCCATATTTCCAAATAAGTACTTACTTGGGAGTAGGGGCCATAGTGGGATTAGCTTATGATATTGAGAGGCTCCATTAGTTTTTATAGCTAGTTCGTTGGTCCATTTCTTGGCATCTTGGGGAGTAGTTCATCCCTGGGAGTAGTAAACCTAGAAAGGCCATCCCTCCCTACTTGATCGCCTTTGCATGCTTTAGGCACTTCTGTAATAGTAGGCAAGGAGGTGGCCAAGTGGTGAGGAGATGGCTAGGTTGTGAGGAAATTTTTTGACCTAATACAGAGCCTCAAAGCCTCGACTGCATCATTGATCAGAGTTGCCTTGGCTGCATCATTGATCAGAGTTGCCTCAACTACATCATTGATAAGAGCCTCCACTACATCATTGATCAAGAAATTTTTATAATGGTATGCCATTGGATTAAATACTAAGGTGATGTTTCCAACGACTTCGTCGTCTCTCCCAGAATAAGATTTCAAATGTTCACGATGAAGTCATAGGGCAGTTGATGATGACAAACATTTCACAAAGGGAGAATGTGGATGCCTTGAAGTTGTCGACGAGGAGAGGGCATGAGATCATGGCGATTTATGTGTGAAATGATCTACGGATGATGATGACTTGAGTTGAATCGCAATGCAATGGCTACGACAGTCCGTAAACATATCGACAACAGTCTATAAACATATCAACAGGAGAACGACAAAACATTAATTTTACCAACCTCGAAAATATCAATGAGACAAAATATTGAATATCAAATTAATTTAAACTCTCGAACCACCTGAAAGCTCCAATAACACTTCAAACTCATCAACCAATAAAATGTTACAAAAATACATTATTTTATATATTAAAAAATAAAACTTTTTGTTTCTTATGTCTAACATTAAATTTCGTGCATAAAATTTTAAATGAAGGAAAACTTTTATAAGAGTCAAAGCCGAACTCGCACTATCTACTACTAGAGGAGGCACTATAATAACTAACATGTTAAATTAATTGAGCATGGGGAGGCTCTTAACTATCCACATCATCCATAACATGTTCAACTTCTAAGGTTTTCCAACATTTTGGAATGGTTAACTTTTAAGATTATTTATTCCACGCTAAGTTTTGAAGATAAGGTCTTTTGTAATGTTTATGTCTTTATGGGAATATGCATATCATGAACATATCTATTATTGTTATTGTTAATGTTAATATAAATATTAATATTAATATTAATATTTATGGATGGACACATTGGTTAGTGTATGTTAATTTGTTTTAACATAATTAATCACTTTTTAATTAATTTAAAATTAATTAAAAAAAGCATCGAAGATTATTAAAGACAACATGGATATTTCTATGCAGAGTTCATTTTTTGGTTGATAATTAGGATTATATATATTTTTTAATAAAAAATCTTTATTTCCTTATCACTGTCACATTTTTGGGTTGATAATTAGGATGTTTCCATTATATATATTTTTTAATAAAAAAACTTTATTTCCTTATCACTGTCACATGGATATATTCTTCCAAATTGACTACATAACAACAAATAGAAAAAGAATAAGAATATTTAAGTTGTTTGGTGATTTATGTAAATTTTTATATTGCTAGTATATTTTGAAAAGGGCGAATAGAATGTCAAAGTAAATAAATACATTAATGTTATTAATGAGAATTATAAAATTATTGTAATTAGAATTATCTTATTTGAGAAGTAGATTATTATGTTGATGATGATCTTTTTCCATGATTCGAGACATGTTTATTTTGAAAAAATGCATGTGTTTTGATACTTTTTATTTACTCCACTTTGCTATGAATGAGTTGTGTGCACTTAATAAATTTATGTTGAAATTTTAAAATACGAGATAAGAATGCACCAATGAATCATTATAGGTAGGTTCTTTATGTGCCTATTCTATTACAGAGACCTAGCCATTTATGTGTTAAAAAGAAAAAGAAAAATAATAACACATGAGTTGTTGCTATACATGCACATGGAAGAATCAAGCTACTTATTTTAGGCCACTTCCTACAGTACAAGTAAAAAACATGACGAGTTTGTCTCTTAATTAAAAAAATGCTTATAAAGGATGGGCATTTTGAAATCTAAAGTAAAGACATCTAAAATTTTAGAGTAATCCTAAAATCAAAATTAAAATAAGAACAAAAAAGCTGGAACAAACCAGAAACCCTTATAAGATGTTCTTAATCTAATTTATCTAATTCAGTATTCCAAAGGAAAAGAAGAAAAATTAAAAAGTGTTCAATCTTCTGAATAAGATTTTTGAGAAGTGTTTAAAGATCACTTGAAACGCTTTGCTACACATATAATTTTAGATGGTTGTAAGTGTTGTATGCCACACATGGTTGTGTCAATCCCATTGATATTTTAAAATAATATTAATCCATTGATATTCTAAACACACAATTTTTTGTTGCATTGATCCCTAAAGAGGAAAATTTTCATTGCATTGACTTCAATATGAGAGATGGTCCTTGGACATAGTCAATGTGAAATATCTGTGCCTGGGAATACAATCCCACATGGACTATAGTCTCTTATTGAAGAGTTTATTTTGTTTATGCTTTTCAAATAATGATAATGATATTGGGATATGTGAAGAAGAAGAGATAGCGGTAAATTATTATGTAAGGGAGACAAGAGAGACTAAGATTGAGAAGGCTTTTGAACCCAACATTTTGGGATATAAACCTTGAATAAAATCATGAAAGTTTTTACCTCATAAAATTTTCTCCATTATCAAATGAGATTTGAATCCAAATAAAGAAAATAACCAATTAAACTATACCCAATCAACATTAAAAAAATAACTTATATAATGATATAAACAATAAAAATTCTAAATTAAATATATAAAACATAAATTATATTGAAATCTTTAAAGATGTTTTTATAAAATTAATCATATACAACAATACTAACAACTACAAATTATACTAATTTTTTAAACTAAATCATTAAAAACAAAATATATTTTCATATAAATAATAACTATAATTTTTTTTAATAAAATATACATTACAATTAAAATTATTAAAAAACAAATTAATATGAAAATGAAATTAGATAGGTGATTCCATCTAACTTTCACAACTACTTTACGACTGAAATCCATGGCGTGGGGAGGGCGTGGATAAGGACTTAATACCAATATATGTAAGGATTATGCTTTTTGTATCTTGATATTAGTATTTCATACTTAGTATTTAATTATAAAGTGACGTGGAAATACGGTAGTTGTGAACACCGCGTAGGCCCACTGCTGTAATATTCTAGAGAAATATAGTCAGCGGCTACAAATTTTCTCCTCGATACTAAATCCAAATCAAGTACCTTCATCGTAAAGAAGAGATAGCTTTCATGTCCCGTGAGTAAAATTAATTCAAGGAATGTTTAAGTTAAACTAGGAGGGCACGCTAGGAGGAACCATGGGCGGGAAACTGAATTTCGAACCAGGTCCAGAACTGCACAGGCGTTCCAGGCGACCAGCCCACCATTCTCTCCCAGACGTTTACCAATCGCTCAACCCACTGCTGTTAGCCAGTTTATACTTTAGACCTGCAATCTATCGAGCGCACTTATCTCGATTCAGTGTTTTTAGGAGGTAACTTGAAGTTTATTTACTGCTTGGCTCCGACCACTCCCTGTAACACCTACACCTCCTATTCAGATCTTTGTTTACAGTATCTGCCTGGCACGTTTTTTCTTACCTTTTGACCTACCATCATTGCTTTGTCCTCAAACCTCTGTTTCAACATTGCCCACGGACAGGACCACAGACACCTTACAGTTTATTCTTGGGGGTTTAGCTGACACTTACAGTCTTCCCATACAACAAACTAACCCCCGATAGGACTCTCTCTTTCGTTCCTTTGAGTGCTCCATAAACGACTTTGTCTCCTACTGCCTCGGGGCTGATCCCGTTTTTTCTACTCTCCACTAGCTCGAACTCTGTTTCTACCTCTACAGACTGACAAAACACTTCTCGAGACTTTTGTGACTTGGCGAGGTCGAAAGCATCAGCAGTCTCTGGATTACTTGGGGATCCCCTTCCGGTGTAACAACTGTCGGGAAACGGGTCATCTTTGGCGCTCATGCCCGGGTAAGTCTTCCACTGAACATTCTGAAGAAAGTGATCTTCTT
>ML789220.1:408915-419774 GCA_009831015.1 Picea engelmannii | reverse complement strand
ATATTATGGAAAAAAGAAGAAGTCGACCCCCCAAGTAAATAAAGGTGACTCAAATTACTATAAATAAAGGATGAATCATTTCATTATCACATCAGACACAACTCTCCTAAAAAAGGTGTGCAAGTCTAGTAGTTGTAGTGCAATAACAACAATGGTTCCAACAAAATCTTCAAGGAGCATCTTAACAGCTAATTTTGTGGTGCATTATCTTTGTCTAGTGGTTCACTAGCCTTGAGGGATCTTCCTCATGCTTAGGCACAACTTTATATATGTTGATTTCTTCATTGAATGGTGATGTACTTTCTGGATTAAATTCTTCTTAATAAAAGTTGTTTGGTTTTATCCCAAGGTTAGGTTTCCCAGCGTAAAAATATTGTGTCTAATGTGCATGGATATCTTTTTATGATTGTGTTATTTCCGCTGCAGTTTTATTTTAGTTGAGATTTTTAGTGTGTAATTATTCTATGATAACAATGGCATTAAAATATGTTTGAAATCATAAGGAAATAATTATCAGATCTGGAAATTAGAAAATTCAACATGGCATCAGAGCTTTGTTAAGATTTTCCATTGCACATGAAATTTGCTACTGCATAGATCTGCACTTGTCAAGCTCGTTGAGCATTTATTGCAAGTCGTTGAGACTATTTTTACCACAGATCAACTCACCTTGTCCTATCACATCTACTGCACCTCTTAGGCTCACATTCCGTCAAAGTTGAAATTTTAAGGTTTTTTTTAGGCTTGTTGGCATTCATGTTGTTCTTGTCTTTTGTTTTGGCTCTTGTTTTGGGTAGGTTACCATGGAATAATAATTGGTCACAACACTATAAAAGTGGTTTTCTTGTCTTTTTTTCTTGTTCTTGTTTTAGGATGGTCACATGTGATAGCTCTGAGAAGGATCTATAGTGACGATTGTTCTTGTTCTTGTTCTAGTCCTTGTTTCAGGCAGGTTACAGGTGACAACTTTGAGAGGGAGTTGTGGCAGTGTTGAGGAGTCAACTCTGAGAGGGAGCTACATTGATGGTTACAGGTATTTAAAAGCTCCATGTAGAGCATGATGGTGTTTTCCGGGGATGTACACTTGGAAAGAACACCAAGGGACCTTATCCAAACAATGATAGTAGATCCAAAGGGATCTTTGATTTAGTGAATTCAGAGATATGCAGACCAATGATAGTATCATCCTTGGGTGGCTTCTTGTACTACGTGCATTCATTGATGATTTCTCCCTGAATACATGGATCTACTTCATGAAGACAAAGGATGAAGTCTTCAACAGGTCCCAGTAGTTCAAGGCTCAGACAAAGAACTTGACGAGGAAGAAGATCAAAGTTTTTTTTAAGGACAAATATTTTAGGAGAGTTGACTTTAGTGATTTCTGCAAGGAAGAAGGGATCAATAGGGAGTTGACAGTTCCTTACAACCCTCAACAGAATGATGTGTGGGATATGGTTCTAAGATTAGAGGGGGAGTTAGTGGTGACTTCCAAGTGGATCTATAATATCAAGCATGCAGCAAATGACAACATCGAGAAGTACAAAGCGAGGTTTGTGGAGAGATGATTCTCTCAAAAAGAGGGAGTGGACTATGAGGATACTTTTGCTCCAGTTTCCAGGTACAATTCCATCAGGACTATTATTTCTCTTGTTGCATTCATGGGTTGGATATTACTTCGGATGGATGTGAATATTGTAGTATGATTGAAGAAGAAGTGTACATAGAACAACCTCAGGGATTTGTGATACATGGGAATGAGTATCATATGGGTATTAATAGTGAGGAGTAAGAGGCTCTAGAGGATGATTGTACAGATCCCTCCAGTCTAGATTTTCATCCTTTATACTATCAAGAGGAGTCAATAGAGCCAGTGGATCTAGCTAGAGATGTTGCGGTAACCAAGAAGAGGTCAGCATGGATTCGTGACACTCTGTAGGATGCAAAGAGGCATGCAACTTCCAGTGATACTTTTAAGGAGAGAAAACAACCTTTAGAGGTTCTCGAGTTATATGGCATTAATTAGTCACATCATTGATTCCAAGCATTCTAGTTATGAGGAGGAGTAGGTGGCTCCACTAGTGGTGAGGCAGGTGGCCCCACCAAATACCAACTCAGAGGGATCCAGAGTTCATATGGAGTCATCCCTCAGGATTCAGTAGGGAGGAGCATCCTCCCAAGAAATTTCATACGAGAATAGACTTCATAGGAGGTCAACAGGTGCAGAGGGAGCAGACAGCTCTGGAGATTGTACAGACTTAGAGGGAGTCAAGTTTCAGAGGGAGCATATGGACTCAGAGTGAGCCTGATCTCATAAAGAGTCAGTTGGATCATAGGGAGAGAAGATCATTCAGAAGGAGTTCCCCCTCATGTTCAAGTGGGAGAGAGACATATTCCATGACTAATAGACATGTGCCATGAGTTGAGGAGGCCATATAGAAGCTTATGAAGCATGAGGCTTCTAAGGGATGTGAGATCTCCAGGGAGGATCCACTTGTTTTAGTAAGTTTTTCTATAGTGACAGAGGAGGCAGCTAGTCAGAAGGACTGGGGTATGGGATTTTCCTCAGTCACAGAGGGAGTAGCTAGTGAGGTAGATTGAACAACATGGTTTTCTTAAGTGATAGAGGGAGTTGGATTTAGAGTTCGAAATGAAGGATCTTGGCTTGATGCATTGTTTATTAGGATTGGAGGTGTGGTAGAGACCAGGAGAGATCTCTCTTGGACAATGGAAGTACACAATTGAGATCTTGAGAAAATTTGATATGATGGATTGCAAGTCCATGGCTACATCTATGATGAAAAATCTGAAGAAGTTGGGTGATTCCACTTCAATTTCAACAGTTGATTGGAGCCTTGATGTACTTGGTTAACACCATGCCACATATTTTCTTTGTAGTGAGCACCTTGAGCAAGTTTATGGTTGAGTCGAGACACTTCCATTGGGTTGCAACAAACAATGTGTTGAGTTACCTACATGGTACAGTTGGATATGATCTAAGATATGTCTCAGGTGGTGAAGTGAGGATGTATGCATATACAAATTCTGACAAGGAAGGGAGTGTAGTGGACAGAAAGATCACCTCGGGGTGTAGCTTTAGCTTGGGATCATCTATGATATCCTGGTTTAGCAGCAAGTAGAATTTTGTAGCACTTAGTGAAAAAGAAGCGGAGTATATCATAGCTACTGTCACATGTCATGAAGCAGTATGGCTTCAGAAACTTATTGTAGGAATATTTGATCAAGATCTAGAGACAACCTTGATACATTGTGACAATCAAAGCAGTGTCAAGCTTTTAGAGAATCCAGTATTTCATGACAAGTCGAAGTGCATTAAGATGAAATATCACTTCATCCGAGACATCGTATTCTTTTATGGTGCAGAAGGGAGAAATGAATCTCTAGTACATATCCACATATTAGTAGATTGCGAACATTCTCACCAAGCCTCTGTATAGAGTGAAGTTTGAATACTTTAGAGACAAGATTGGTATGATGCATAATGTCTCCCTCACTGAGAGGGAGTTTTTATGTTTCAGCATCAGGCATACATTCTCAAAGATTGGTCATGCTGATTTACCAAGGGAGGATGATACATTAATTCATGACGCTATGCTAGTGGTGAATGGCCTGGGATGTTGATGGTTCTCCAATTAGTAGCATTGAGAAGGCATTCTCCCAGATTGGTCATGTTGATTTGACCAAGGGAGAATGATACATTTACTCACGGGGATTTACTAGTGGTGAATGGCCTAGGCGTAGTCTTTCTCCTTAGTCATGCTCATTTGACTAGGAGTGATAAAGACTCGAGATACAACATCGAGTAGACATTCTCTGCGATTGGTCATGTTGATTTGACCAAGAGAAAATGATATATTCACTCACGGGGATTTTCTAGTGGTGAATGGACCAAGTGTAGTTTTTCTCCTTAGTCATGTTGATTTGATTAGGAGTGATAAAGACTTGAGTTGATAGATGCTATCAAATGCCTGCTCCAGGTTGGAGTGATATAATTTTTATAGGGAAGGTTTGACTTGTTTACAAGTCTATACTAATGTTGAAGATGTAGGTTCAAGAGACCTCTTGTGATGAGGGGATTCTTGGTGGGTTTACTCGACATTAAAGCCCTATATTAATTAGACGTGCATGTAAGGAGATGATAGATCAACATGGCTCATGGAAAAAAATTCTAGTAAAAGAAGAAATCCAAGAAGACAAGTGAAAGACCATTAAATATTGAAGAAGTCACAGAAAAGCATTAAATGAATTATTATGGACAAAAGAACAAGTCATTCCCACAATTTAATAAAGGTGACTCATATTACTATAAATAAAGGTTGGATCATTTCATTATCACATCACACACAACTCTCCTCAGAAAAGTGTGCAAGTCTAGTAGTTGCAGTGCAACAACAGCAAGAGTTCCAGCGAAATCTTCAAGGAGCATCTTAGAAGCTATTTTTGTGGTGTGTTATATTTGTCTAGTAGTTCGCTAGCCTTGAGGGATCTTCCTCATGCTAGGGCACAACTTTCTATATGATGGTTTCTTCATTTAATGGTGATGTATTTTCTGGCTTAAATTCTTCTTAAGAAAAGTTGTTGGGTTTTCTCCCCAGGTTGGGTTTCCCAGGGTAAAAATATTGTGTCTAATGTATATGGCTATCTTTCTATGATTCTGTTATTTTCGTTGTATTTTTATTTCAGCTGAGATTTTCAATGTGTAATTATTCTTTGATAACACTGACATTAAAATCTATTTGAAATCATAAGGAAATAATTATCAGATCTGGAAATTAGAAAATTCAACAATCTTGAGCTGGACGAAACTTGTAAATGATATAACATTATGAATTCAATAAAATAACTATGAACCAACATGTTATATACTATTAGAGAGATGGAATATGTGAACATCAAAAAGAGAGATGACATAATTTCCTTGGGTTCAGTCAATATCTATTGTTTTCTCTTTAAAATTGACATTGAGAAACTTATTTATAATTAATCTTACTAATAAGCTCTCAATACCATTACAATTTACATTCATAACCTATGATCAATTGTTTCGGTTTTTTAACAAAGCCAAGAGTGAAGGGAAAGATAACAAAGGAGATGGCATTATGGTGTTTCTCAAAAGAAAAGATAACAAAGAAAATGACATTATGGAGAGTGTGGGGTAAAATCATGAACGTGGGTAACACTTTCGTGAGAATTGGGTCGTGAAAAATTGCTAATGGAAAATTTTCGGCCGAACTCTTTAACCTTTTCGACCGAAAAAATGATACACAGTTTTGAATGAAATAGTTTTTTGACCAAAATTCAAATATAACGATGCCCTCGAATTTCGTGCACTAGATACATTTCCTAAAAAAAATTGTCCGACAACACAACTTTAAGCCAAAATAGTTTTTCAACCGAAAAACTATTTCGTCCGAAATATTGTTTATATATATATCAACCCCATTAGATTACTATTAATGCTCCTGTGAGTTTCAGATTGGTGTCGTCGAAGAGTTGTAGGTCAATGGAGCACAACTACCCACATAGATAGGTATTGTTTTAGTTTTATCTTGAAGAACTAGATTTGAATTTATAAGAAAATATTTTCATATTTTTGTGAGGATCTTAATCATAGTCGAGGATAGGATTGTTGTCATGTTGCAACAACCAAATTTATTTTTAAAACATGTCAAAATAAACCTATACTAGATGAATAATATATATGCATGTTACATTTGTTTTGAAACTTTTAACAAAACCATATTATACTCTATCTTATTTTTCCTCTTCTTTGTTTAGGGAAGCTGCAGGTGAACTACCATTTTCTGTCATATTTGGCCTTTGTTTTGTTTGAGTAGGATGCAAATGAGTTGTCGTATTCTTTTATTTTGGCTTTCTTCATTCACTTCAAAGATACTAGTGCTCCATTTGCATACATGAATGAAGTTATTGAATTAAATTAATGATATATCTAATATAAAACTATGGATAAATCTGGGATATCTTGTTATAACCACTATCTTATCAGAGTTTTCCAAATAAAAATGTTTTCCAATTTCAAATAAAGTGATGAGTGATGACACTTATAAGTGATGAGTTGGTGAAGACCACAATATTGTTGGCACCATCATTTTTGGTTGCTTTTATCTCTCCAACAAGGAAAATATAGTATGTTTCATTGTTTGTATTCTCTCCATATACATCCCTCTACTTTGGAGGACTTGATTAAGGACCTTGTTGTATAGGACATATGTAATAATAACTTATCTTATATTGGGATAATATGACACTTCACTGCATAATGTCCATTTATGCATCATTTTGTAATTATTGAGATCACATGTGTTGTTTATACATTGTTTCTTCAAATTTTGACTAAATTATTTAAGTAAATAATTATTAGTGAAATAGGTGGTGGAGTTGCTCCGCTTTATGATTCGAATGAGCTAAAAAAAAGAAAACAACAATTTTTGATGAGAAAATAAGAGTTTATATCATAAAGAATACATGGTTGATATGTATCATTCTTATATATTTATCCATTAACATAGTATGCTAAAAAGATTTCATTGGAAGACTAAAATTGAGCCTAAAATTCTAATATATGTAATGCAACAATTGGAACTGTAACAATTTCTATAGATAATTTCATTGTAGCAATGCATACAAAATGTGAATACGTAAATATATCACAATAGTTATTCCATATACTATATCAAAGAGATCTCGTCATATGAAATGCAATAATTGTTAAGTGTGTGTAGAATGAATATGTCAATAAAGGGATAAATAGGGAAGTTAAATTAATGTACGTAAAATCATATCACGTTTCACAAGTTAAATAGACTCATAGTTCAAATCGAAAGGGGGGCAAGATATATACACCTTTGTAAACTTTAGCAATCAAATTGCTATGCAGAGAAGGTCCCTGTACCACAAACAAAAAGATATCATATACCAATTTGATGTTTGACTTTATCATGACATTAAAATTAAATAATAAAAAGAGATACCAAAAAAATATCGTTTATCAAAAAAGGAAATATCCACAATAATACTTATACCTCAAATGACAATAAAATATACAAATCCTTAGAACTTTTACTACAATGATTATACAATAAACCAAAAAATAAATCACGGTTAAGCTTGTGGAATAAGGACCAATAATTTATATAAGGAAGCAATCATGGTTATACTTGTGGAATATGGTCATGGCCCTCATTAGAGTAAAAAGAAAGGATATAAGGTCGAGGCCCTTTAGAGGATTACCAAGGACCCGACAAAAACTTCAGTAGCGACGGACAAAAACTTCCATACTGTTGGTGGCTCGCGTTCTCCTTCACATCCCTTACCTACTACTCCTTCCAACGCTACTCACACTTTACACAGAGCTCCTGTTAGTAAAAAGGCTTGGAAGGCAAAAAAGAAGCTCTCCAGACTAGTGCTGGGGGACGGAGTTGGTTTCGAAAATCTCTGTAAAATGTCAACCTGCTCCCTGGTAGGTCGACTATCATACAAAAGCTTATGTACACAGAAGATGGCTGCCTGGATTACCACCAACTGGGTGCCCCTCATAGGTTACTCTCCTGAAGTTATTTACCTAAAGAATGGTTGGCTAGGATTCCATTGCAGGACACCTGAGGACTCTACACTTCTGCTATCATCGTTCTGGATCTTTGATGGCAGCTGCCTCATGTTGAAGCGCTGGAGGCTGGCTTTTAACCCAGATACTGAATACTTCCAGCTAAGACACTTGTGGGTCTTACTTCCGGGACTCCCCTTGCACCTATGGAATGCAGAGGCCTATAGAGCGATTGGAGACTCTCTCGGAAGGTTCATAGCACTCGACCCTAAATTTTCAGACAGTCCTTCGAGAAAAATGGGCAAAGTCCTGGTAGAAATGGACATCACTACAGGTCTTCCTGAAACTCTTGAAATCTCTTGGCGAGGTCGAAAGCATCAGCAGTCTCTGGATTACTTGGGGATCCCCTTCCGGTGTAACAACTGTCGGGAAACGGGTCATCTTTGGCGCTCATGCCCGGGTAAGTCTTCCACTGAACATTCTGAAGAAAGTGATCTTCTTGTTAATCCACCAGAATATATGAATACTGACCCCTCCCTCGACTACCTAGAGGTTCCCCCCTCTTACCCTCGCTTTTTCTCCGGACCTACTGATTCTCCTTTATACAAAGTCTCCCAGATCTGCCCATCACTCTTTTCGACCCTCACTGAGACAAAAAAGCTCTCCTGTCTAAATTTCCCTTGGCTCACAAACCGCACTACTGGACTGTCAAACCTCCCGGAATTGGAACCCCAATCCTATCCTTTCGCCCCTACACAGCCACAGGCCGACCCTTCTCCAACTCCCATTTCGGACAGAGAGCCCACTTCCCCTCCCATGGTTGATATTCCTGCTGTTTTACCCTTGGACCCCCCTGGATTCGGACAGCCTGAAGAAGCTGATACTAACCTAATAGAAGAGTTGGCCTCCACGACCCCACCTACCTTCGCCCCTGGATTAGATACACATCTCGACATATACAGGGGCAAAGAACTCATCTGTCCAAGGGAAGAGGCTGGCAGTTCTTCCACTCTCGGGCAGGTAAAAGGCGAAAAATCATTGGTGTGGTCGAGAGGTATTGGTACAGACTTTTCCCCGCTACAGACGAGAAGCTCCAGAAAACAAAAGGAACTCCTGACCTCCGTCCAGAGCATCCTAGCTAATCCGATCCAAACAGGAAAGTCCCTTAGAGCATTGAAGGCCATTGCTCGATCAAATCAATGATAGTGCTCTCCCTGAATATCCAAGGGATAGGAGGCACTCTCAAGGCTGCCTCATTCAGGATACTTCTGGAGCGTACAAAGCCAGATATGGTTTTTTTGCAAGAAACACTTTCTGATGCACAGAAAGCTCGCGACTTTATGTTCGTTTTTCGACCTTCTTGGTTTACTGTGGCAGTTGGCTCCATAGGCAATTCCGGTGGCTTATTGGTGGCCTGGGAGCCTAGCGTCTTCGACTTGAGACCTACACTGACTATTGGAGGCATTCTTTGTCTTGGACACTGCCTTGTTACTTCCCGAGAGATTGCGTTCCTCAATCTCTATGGCCCTTGCACTGACCGTAAGAGATTCTGGTCGACTCTGGCAAATAGTGGTTTACTTGCCATTCCTTCCCTCATCATTGGTGGTGATCTCAATACTATTCTTGCTGCTACCGAGAATTGGGGGGGTCGCTACGTGCCGGGGACTACAGAAGCCTTCTACATAAATATATTTGCCATCAATAAACTGGCCGATATTCTTCCTGACCAGATCGTTCCCACTTGGAGGAATGGCAGATTGGGGACAGAAGCCATTGCCAGAAGATTAGACAGATTCCTTGTAGCAGAAGAATACTTGTCTTCATCCACTTATCCGACTTCTTGGGTTGAACACCCCTACCTGTCCGACCACGCTCCCGTTCTTCTACAACTTCGCCCCACAGACCGATTTTACTCGACCCCCTTCAAATTTAATCACAACTGGAACCTTGAACCAGACTTCAATGTTTTGGTAACCACTGTTTGGAGCGATCCTTGTTTTGATTCTGAATCAAACGCACAGCGCCGACTTGCATGGAAGCTGAAATCTTTGAAGACATCCACCAAATCGTGGCTACATGCACGAAATAAAAAGGAACAGGCTCGACTGATCTTGCTGGAGAGCAGGATTAAACAAGCCATCCAAAAGGTGTCCATCTCAACTTTAAATCCTGAAGAGGCCGACAGTCTACACTCGCTGGAAACATATAGAGACTCGATCCTTCTTTCACAAGAAAAAACGTGGCGGCTCCGCAGCAGAGCAACATGGCTTACGCTCGGCGACTCCAACACAAAAATTTTTCACAAGGTTGCAAGTTTTAATAGACTCAAAAAGAGTATCTGGTCCATTAAAAATTCTGAGGGTGAAGTTATTCAGGGTCAGGAGGCGATTAAGTCAGCAGCGTCCGAGCACTTCAAACTCCTATACAACGCACAAAACAGCCTAAATTTCCAGGAGAAGGGGTATACGGCCGGTCTTTTCCCCACGATGGCTACAACAGAGGATGCCGCCTCCCTCTATGCACCTGTTACCCTGACAGAGATCAAATATATTCTCCAAAAGCTCAAGAAGGAACGCAGCCCTGGGCCAGACGGTTGGACGTCTGAATTTTTTCTCCATTTTTTCGACCTAGTGGGAGAGGACCTTCGCCTAATGATTGAGGATTCGCGTATCAATGGAAAGATTATAGGGTGCATCAATTCCACTTTTTGGTTTTAATTCTGAAGCAGCACCAAACACAGACCTTCAACGACTTCCGGCCTATATCACTCTGTAATCTCATGTACAAGATTATCTCCAAAGTGATTTCTGAAAGATTGAAGCCTCTCCTACAAAGATACATTGCAGCTGAGCAGCTAGGTTTTTTGAAAGGTCGGAGGATACAGGACGCAATTGCAACGGCCCACGAATGCTTACACAACATCAAACAAAAAAATTTAAAAGCACTTGTCTTAAAACTAGATATCCATAAAGCCTTTGACCATATTGACTGGGATTTCCTTAGACTCATCCTTTTTTCTGTGGGGTTCGAGGAAAAGTTTAGCAATTGGATTCTTTCTTGTGTCACAAATGCAAATATCAGTGTCCTAATCAATGGTGAGCCTACTAGCTTTTTCAAGAGTGAAAGGGGCCTCCGTCAGGGATGCCCTCTTTCACCCTTCCTCTTCATCTTAATTATGCAAGGACTCAGCCAACTACTTGCCAAAAGAGTTGAGGAGCAGCAACTGACGGGCATTAATTTCACAAATTTCTTCAAGCTCGTTCATCTCATGTTTTGT
>ML789220.1:383907-395056 GCA_009831015.1 Picea engelmannii | reverse complement strand
ATTTTTTTTTTTTTTTTTTTTTTATCAAAATAAGGGAATTTTGGTAGATTATCAATTCATTGTTTAGCCCTCGGTCTCATCTTCGTCACACATTTTTTGGATTAAAATATCGAGTATGTATGCTCAAGATATCCAAGTTTTAGTTCAATCGCCCAGAGAGCGCTTTTCCATGTGCAACACAATTAATTTTTATCGGAACTAAGATTTTCTTGGAACCTTTATTAGATTCTTGGAACCACACTTAGTCTTATTTTCTTGGTTCTTCATGTCATACTTATTCTCATATTCTTTGTGGGATCACTCACCCCATTTCCCTTAGTCACATTTCTTGTTTTTGTGCGTACCTCCTCACCATTTCTCCATACATCTCTAGGTCTGTAGGTCCACAATCTCGTGTTCTACAAAATGACCCTCTCACCTCTGTGACCCACATAATGGCCTTGTCCCATGCTTAGCCATTTTACCTTCTTTCCACTCTACTCTCCCTCCTCACTATTCTCCATACTTAACCATTTCCATTTCCATTTTCCATTTACCATTTACCATTTTACTTTTCTTATTTTCGTTTTTCCTGTTGAACCATTTTCCATTTTCTATATTTTCACAATTTCTACTTTCATTTACGTTTTCTTTTTTCCATTTTTCCATTATTTCAAGCAATGCTTAGCCAAATTCAAGCAATGTTGATGCAGAGCCACATACCATCCCTCAACTCTTTCTTTTTCGGAGCGGACCTCCTTATTCTTCTTTACTCTTCCTCATATCCATGTTCGCATGTCACTCTCCATTTCTCTTTTTCACCTCATGCTTGGTAATTTTTACCATTTTCTATCCCCTCACCTACCTCCTTTACCTCGACATTGCCGTAACTCCACAAACCCTACATTTATTTTTTCAATATTATTTCCTATCTTAAGTTTCTTCCCCCTTTTCATGGACCTACCAGACTGGGACATGTGGCGGTAACATGGACATATCCTCAAATGACATGTGGCAGTGAGGTGGACCAATAACATATTTACATGTGGTGGTGACATGGAAAAACCCATGGGTGACATATGGCGATGACATGGGCATTGATCGGGTTATGATTGGACGTTGACCGGGTCATCAAAATTTTATTAATTCATGAAATTTTCCTAAGGCATGAGAGCTACACCAAAGTCTCTATAGTCTTCTTTGTTCCACATGAGTACTATGGTAATATTTTCACTATAAACACTTAAAAAATCTTGACGACAATGCATGTGGGACATCATTTTAAAGGAAAAAGTTATAATTTTAATGGGGTGGAAGAAATTAGATCAAGGGCTAAGATTAACCTGTGAGTTAAATGAATGGTTGTTGAGTGGCGAATTTCTAGAAGCCATAACTTGAGATTTGGGTGTCCGTTTGGGGAAAAATTTACATTGTTGGAAAGGTAATTAAATGAGGAAGATAATGGAATAGGTTTAAAGAGAAGAAATTTTCCATAAACCTCCGAAAAAATTGAAAGAACAATCAATTATGTTTTCATGGTTTGATTAGTGATTTGCTTGGAACCTCAACTTCCCGAGGTCATATCTCGAGATCCAGAACTTCAAATTACGCTCAAGATGACCTGTTGGAAAGATGAAATGATGAATGTTGCATATATAATGTTTTCAATGGATGAAAAATACAAATATATCACTCAAAAATTTAAAACACAATCCACTTTTGTTAAAGGCGGTCAAATTGAAAATTTGAAAATAAAGTTTATTAAATAAACTTTATTAGAGGAATAAGCAAGCCCTACTTAGAGGCACAAATTTCAATGAAAAACGTCATTAATGAGAATCAAATGAAACATTAGTTAAAGGTATTTTACTCCAAAAGGAATCATGGAAAGTTCTAGAAAGGAAAACCCTAACTACTTCAAGAACATTGAAAGCAAATTTTAAAAGGACAAGAGAAGGCATTAATTTAAATTACTGAACCATAAAATCAAGAAACAATTAGAGCGGTTATGCCATATCAACTACAAAATGTACCTATAAAGGAGCTCGCTGGAAGCAAGTGAAAGTGGACGATATTTTTCCATCACAATCTTTTCATTTTATGGTCTACAAGAGCCCAATCCCAGTCATCTTCGAAGGGAAAATGCATTTTATTTTCTTTAAAGACATTTAGCTTTGTATTTAAAGCCTCATTATTATTTTTGAGACTCCAAGAGAGCTACTCGGGACATTACATTACTATATTCTCAAAGACTTTAATTAGAAGCTTGAGTTATCCAATGTTTTATCTATCATAATATTTTTGGTGCTTTATGGAATGATAATTTAAAGATCTCTTTTATTTGCGGTCCAATTTCTATTCTCTCTATTTGTGGTATTGTTAAATGCTTTGATAAATGTCATGATGGATATATCAATTATATATATTATTTATGCATCTTGTCTATTCACATCTTAAATATTATGTATATGAGTTTCTTTTAAAACACATGGTCACAAAATCTCAGGTGTTGTTTTCCTTGAATGTAAATATTTAAGTACGGTCCTTGTCAGACTCGGTTTTGTTTCATTTTATTTTTTTGGAATCATAAGAAGAAGAGGAGTACCACCTCTCTAAAAATGTAGGGGGATTCATATCCTCGTGAGGTTGACCTTAAGACCGTAAAACAATCTTTTAGATCAACACTAGGCAAAACTACTTGCATATGCTTTGCTCTACTGTTGAATAGTCTGTTCACTTCTCACACCTTTTGTGTTGATGAATGAAGTAGAAGAATAAGAGGCATGCAGTTTGAGCTTTCACTCATTCCCTGCTACTAGCTTGTAGTTGAGGTAATGAATGATTGCATCTTCAACCTTGAAAACAATTACGCATAGATAAAAACATGGGTAAATATTACTCTAGATTAAGATTCACCATTTCAATTTTTTCTGTTATTTGTTACTAAATTATTATGTGTCTAAAACTTGTAGATACCTTGCACTTACAAGAGCCAGTCAAATGGTTCAACAACATGATTGGGTTTGCAGTGATTTTGGCACTTATCCATCTTAGGGTATGCCTCTCCCTTTACATGCACAGGTCCAGGAGGAACTTTGAACCCCTCCCAAGCAGTCGGCTATATCAGAGAATCAAAACAACTAGGCTCAACATCACAATTCCAGGTTGAGACTCATTGTTTCAATTTGTTTGAATGTAGATAGTACCACCACGGGCTATAACTACTTCCATAAGTTGGCTATTGACAGGTACCATACAATGTCTACTAGTCAATCCATTTACTATGTGTACCAGTTGAAGGGTCAGTAGACTTGTGAGGTTCATGGTACAACAATGCTCAAAGTCTATGACGACCAAGACCAACTGTTATATAACTCGCTCTACTACCAACCAACACGTCATGTCCAAGATGAATTGAAATGTTGAGGGTAATAATTCATACCGTGAAATGTCTGTCGTGGCTACCCAAATCATCTATGATTAATGAAGCCATTACAATATAAATCGACTCACTACACACACATATGTATGTATGTACACACACACACACACACACATGCATATATGTGTGTGTGTGTAGTGAGTCGATTTATTTTGTAATGGATTCATTAATCATAGACGATTTGGGTAGCCACGATCGAAATTTCAGTGTATGAATTATTACCCTTGACATTTCAATTAATCTTGGACAAGACGTGTTGGTTGGTAGTAGAGAAAGTTATATAACAATTGGTCTTGGTCATCATAGACTTTGAGCATTGTTATACCTTGAACCTCACAAGTCTACTGACCCTTCAACTGGTACACATAGTAAATGTATTGACCGATAGAGATAGTATACATACATATACATATGTATATGTGTTGGATTACTGAGAGGGGGGGTGAATCAATAATAGAGCAATTTAATCCTTTTTAACCATAAAACGAAAGTGTTATATCAATGTAGCATTATCATCCAATTGTTGCAGAGTAAATAAATAATGAACAAATAAGCAATCATACACATACATAGTACACCAATGTTTTTACGTGGAAACCCAAAGCAGGAGAAAACCACATAATGAATTTTATTTTATGTATTTAAGAATTACATTCATTGGAAGCACCAACTTCCTTTGTTTTCCCGCTGCAACTAGAAGGAGGCTCCAACCCCCTAGTTTCTCATGCTACAACTTGAAGGAAGATACAACTCCCTATGTTCTCCGGCTACAATCGGAAGGTGGATACAACCACCTATCATTTCCCCATCCAACCGCCCTGAAATATAAGTAGAATGATGGAACCACTGTCACACTATCACTGTGAGATATATTGTTGTAAACCTGTACCAATCAACCTTCACCAAACAACCTGTAACAACCTGTACCAATAACCTGTGCCAACATGTACCATACATTAGCCCGTACCATAAACAAATGCATCAACCATGCACCAAACCTGTACAAATAACTTGTCCAAACAACCTATCAAAACAACCCGTCTCATCAATCTTATCAACCAAACCAGATCTACTCACCAAGACAACTCTCAACCATATGCACAATATCACCAAGATGTGTATCAACCAAGCATAACAAAACAACTCATAATCATCACCAAGATCAATATGTGCTTCTAATAATATACCAAGACAAGTATGCTACATCATCCATAAACCATGTGTCAACAATACTACTAACAAGTGCCTCCAACCATGTACCGAATATGTACCAATCATGCATCAACTACTGATCAACTATGACTCATCAAGATGTACCAAAATCATCAACTATACACCTCATGTATGTGCCAACTCATCAACTACTTGTCTCAACCATGTACCCAACATGTACCTCAACCATATACCAAATACATATATCAATATAACCATCAAAAAGTTCTCTAGCAACCAAATACCATAAACCATTACATCAAACCATGTGCCACAACCTCACTGTTATACAACCTCTATCTATAACATACCTCAACCAAAAATACCTCATCAATTTTATCATCCAAATCTGATTTGTAACTCTGTAACAGACCTGGTGTGTATGATCACATACCTTGTTGAATTCTGGCTTATTCTAGAGAGCGAACTTGTAGAGCGTTCCCCGCATGGAATTTTGTTGTATGTATCTGAAAATGGTACACAAAATACTACAGACTGTACTCTAACCAATACATATGGTCTTACTAAATTTGGATATGTTATGAAGAAGTTATGACGTTTTTACCCGAAACACCTGTTTTAGACTAGTTTCAGGACTAGCCACAAACCCTATTTTCCACGAAGTGTAACTCCAAAAATACAACGACCCACAAGCTGAAATTTTTATCATAGCTACTTGGATATGTTTCCTCAACGGCCTCCCAATTTCATGTTATGAATCATTCTAGAAAAAAAGTTATTGCGAAAATGGTGAGATGACCTATAAATAACATACCTTAGAAAACATCATCAAACAAATTTATCCTCCCTTGAAATTCGACCTTCTTTACTTCACCTTCCCTCTAAAATTCAACTTAGATATCCTTTGGTTACCTCGATCACTTGTAGATATTCAATATGCTCAAGTGTGATTAAAAATGAGAGACCCTTTCCTCTTATTTATACTTTCATGTAGCTTCCTCAAGGGGTTACCGTCTAACCATCTTAACTCACTTTCCTTATTTTAGGGCTAACCTACTTCTAACCACTTGTCCACTTAGTAATTTCTACAGTAACTTTATTAATTAAATAATTTCTTTTGTATCCACTTTGACTTATAGTACACTCATCAATTCACTTTATTATTTAAATTACCTTCTAACCATCTTAACCCACTTTCCTTATTTTAGGGCTAACCCACTTCTAACCACTTGTCCACTTAGTAATTTCTCCATTAACTTTATTATTTAAATAATTTCTTTTGTATCCACTTTGACTTATAGTACACTCAATACTTCACTTTATTATTTAAATAATTTCTTCTTTGCAACCACTTTGACTACTTTGACCTTTTGGGGCTTCTACATGACTTATGAGGGTTCTCCAACTTCACATGGCCATAACTCTCTAACCGTGAGGAGTTCTGTGACGTTCCACATACCAATGGAAATGGCATGACATGTACTATCCATCTAGAATAGTATTTCCTACAAATATATCAAAACTCATACCATTATCCATCAAACAAACTTGAGCCCATTACCCAAACCTTTGTGCTACCAGACTTTCTTCAAGGGTTGACATCAATGGCAACCAACCCAATTAATCAACAATCCCCCCCTTTGGCATTGATGGAAACACACTGATACAATACTAAAGTCATATCACTCATGCTTCCCCTAGAACCATGCCTCTGTTCTCTTTCTCCAAGCATTTACCTTTGTATCTGATAAATCTCTCCCCCTTTGTCATTAATGACAAAGGTATTTTTCCATCCGGGGCTGCTCCCCCTGACTGAATTCTTCCTGAAACCGATCTCCCAACCTGAATTGTCCTCTTTATGGTGCTTCCTCATGTAAATCTAAGACATATAAGATAAGCATTCAATAGTATTGATTTTGGAGTAGAAATTACTCTGAGTCTTTAGCGAAGATACTCAAAGGATCCCCTTGGAAGTGGTTTGGTAAATATGTCTGCCACTTGTTCTTTTGTGCCCACATATTCAACTCTGATGTTCTTCTCTGCAACCTGTTCCCGTAGAAAGTGATACTTTATTGGAATGTGCTTCGTCTCAGAGTGCATCACTGGGTTCTTTGAGATACTGATGGTGTTTGTATTATCACAATAGATTGGAATGGGCTCATCATACTCAACCTGTATATATGTCAAAGTTTGTTTCATACATAGAACCTGAGTACAACATCCTGCCGTTGCAATATACTCTGCTTCGGTTGTACATAAAGATATTGATGATTGTTTCTTTCTTAGCCAAGATACTAAACACTCACCCAAGTAGAACACTGCTCCACTGGTGCTTCGTCGATCATCAATGCAACCTACCCAATCTGTATCTATGTAGGCAATAAGTGATAGATCCTTTCCTTTTGGATACCATAATCCAAACTCTTTTGTTCCTTTGATATATCTGAAAATCCTCTTCACTGCTAATACATATGATTCCTTTGGTGTTGCTTTAAATCGTGCCACCTGTCCAATTGCCTGCATTACATCTCGTCTGGATGTTGTCACATATAGTAAGCTACCAATCATTGGCCTGTATTGTCTCTGGTCTGTAGACTTTGAATCATCATCTTTGATCAACTTGAAACTGGTTTGCATTGGAGTGGTAACTGTTTTGCAATCTTCTATTCCAAACCTCTTTAGCATTTCTATGATATGCTTAGTTTGAGAAATAAAAATTCCTCGATTGCTTTGACGTATCTGAAGACCCATAAAGAAGGATAGTTCTTCGAGTAATGACATTTCAAATTCATTCTACATATCTTTTGCAAATTTATGGCTTAACCTTGATGTAGAGGTTGTTGTCTTCACTTCCTTTTCTTGATCCCTTCTTCATCTTTTGCTTCTTCTTTGTAAAGTTGTTCCAATGACTCATTTTCTTCTTCTTTTAATTCGCGTCGACTTGTTTCATCAATTGTTACATTTATGCTTTCCACAACTTTGTTCAACCTTAGATTGTAACACTTGTATGCTTTCCTTGTACTTGAGTAACCAACAAGAACTCCTTTGTCCACACGAGAGTCAAAATTTCCCATTCTGCCATATTCTCTTTTGATGTAGCATTTGCTTCCAAATACTTTGAAGTGCTACACATTTGTTGGTCTTCCTTTCCATAGCTCGTAGGGAGTCTTGTCATTGTTGTTTATGAGCATCACTCTGTTTTGAATGTGAACTGTTGTATGCACTGCATGTGTCCTTAAATATCTGTCAATTTGGAATCCATTAGCATTGTTCAAACTATTTCTTGTGTAATTGTCATTCATTATGATAATGCGCGTGTGTGTGTGTGTAAGCCCAAAGGGGTTGGATCCAAAGGTGGAAAGAGAGGAGTTGGATCCAAAGGGGGACAGAGGGAAGCCTTGCCTTAATCCCCTTGAGGCTTGAAAGTAATTTGTTGGTCTTCTATTCACTAGGGGGGCTATCCAAGGCATTTCGGTGCAAGCTTTGATCAATTTAACAAAATCTGGGCAGAAACCAAAAGAAAGAAGGACTTTATAAAGGAAGGAGAGGTTTACCTTGTCGAAAGCATTTCCCATGTCGATATTTATCAGGATCCCTTGCACTTGCCGCTAGTGTCTGGAGTGCATGGATTCTTGAACCTGTATTACATTGTCGAGAATATGTCTTTCTTTGACGAAACCACCTTAGATGGGGGAAATGAGGTTTTCTAGCAAAGGCTTTATTCTGTTTGCCATGATTTTGAACAAAATTTTGTAGGAATCATTGCAGAGTGAGATGGGCCTGAATCTTTCAAAGGAGCTCAGGTTAACTTCTTTGGGAGGTAAGGCTAGGAAGGTGGAGTTGGTACTACCCCCTACCTTGGATCTTTTATGAAAATCTATGATCATCTTTTGCAGGTCTATCTTGATTATATCCCAGCAAGCTCTGTAAAAATGGATTGAGAAACCATCTAGCCCCAGGGCTTTGTCGGGCTCCATGGACCAGATGACATTGCAGATTTCTTCTTCAGTAAACAACTTCATGAGATCTGCGTTGTCATCCCTGCTTACTAGAGAGGGTATATGTGAGAGGTATTATGAGATAGTCTCTTCGCAGCCAGAGTCTTCTTTCTGGTATAGGCTCTGAAAGTGTTTTTCTGCTACCTCTTTGAGTTGTTCAAAACCCTTGTGTATCATTCCATCCGAGGATGCAATTTCAGAAATATGGTTGTGAGATAGGCAGGCTCTGCATTGCTGAAAGTAGGAAGTGTTACGGTCTCCAGCTTTTAGCCACAAGCTTCGAGACTTAAGCCTCCAATATTCTTCTTCTTGTCGAAAAGCATGGAAAGTTTTGTTTTGGGAAGGTTGTTCTTTCTCTAGATATGTTTTGAAGATGGCCTTGGACTCAATTTTCTATTGCAAGTTTGATAACTAATGGACTGCCTCTTGTCTGAGGCTAATGGGGTTGATGATGGGTTTTTTAACCCAAGCTTTCAGTGCATGTTTTGTTGCCTTTAATTTCTGCTCCCATACAAGCTTGGGGACCCTGAGACAGGAAAGGACCAAGCAGATTGAACAGTTTCCAGGAAGCCCTCCTTTTCTTTCCAAAGGGGCCTGAACTGGAAAGGAATTGGGCCCATATTTTCTTCTTATTCCAGATTCAAGAGGATAGGTTTGTGATTAGAAGTTAGCTTTGGGAGAATCTTGGTAGAGATTATCCTTCTTTCTTGCAGGAACGAGCTCTGGATTAAGAATCTGTCCAGGCATGCATAGATGTGATCAACCCCTAATCTGTTATTTGTCCAGGTGTAAAGTCCTTTCGAAGGCTTGAAATCAAGGAGGTCCCACTGATGGACTAGCTCCTCGATGGAGGGGAGCATTTTGTCTCTGCCACTATTGCCTCCTCTCTTTTATTTCAAATCAAATACTAATTTTAGATCTCAAACTAGCATTATGTTTGAGGGAGAGAAGATCTCTAAAAAATCTGATAACGATTGCCAACGGTCTTTCTTTTCAGAGTACAAGAATGAGACATAAAGATTGAAGAGTAAAAGATAAAACTTACTTAAAGTATGTCGGAGTTTAGTGAAGATCCAATGTCGGGTCTCGAAAGAATCTTCTAAATGAAACTTGTCATTCACCCACAAGGTTACGAGGCCACCAGAGGAACCTTTTGCACTGATGGATTTCCCAACATTTTTCTTCCATTTCTGTTTGCTGATTTCAAGAAGGGTGTCCCCTTCAATTTTGGTCTCTTGGAGCAGGAGGATCTCGGGAGGGTTGATTTTCAATAGGTTTTTGACTGCTTCGGCCTTCGAAGGATTCCCCAAGCCTCTGCAATTCCAAGAGACTATACACATTATTTACTGGGGTTGGAGTGGGTAGGCCCTCCCTTGGGGTCCTTGTTCTGGTATTTATTCCAATGGACATCTCAATGGTGGATTGGCTTCCTTACATTTTTTGCCTCTCCGCTTCTTCTTCTCTTGCTTCTTTGTAAGATTTTCTCCCTTCTCTTTTTGAGGCTCTCTCGAAGGGCTCATCCTCCAAAGATCTGGATTTTTTCCAGGGTTTTTTTATTATTATTTCTGCGTATGAAGGGGAGGAGGAGGTTCTGATTGGGGAACCGGATTGGGCTACCTTGCCATTGTTTTTTCCCAATGTGGGAGGGAGGGTCTATTGTTCGAGTTCTTCAATCACTGGATTCAAGATTTCTGAAGGGTTGTTGAGGGTTTCGAAGGGGTTTTTAGGAGCCTCTAGGATTGGAGGGGTTGAGCTTCCTTCCCCAGGAGATTTCCTTGGAATGGGGGTGCCAAGCCCTTTTGATGCCCCTTTCTGCTTGAATCTGTTGTTGTTCTTTGATGGGTCTGCTTTCTAGACCTTTGTTCATTATTCGCCTTTCGAGATCTCCCCCTCTTCTTCTACCTTCTTTTTGCAATGCCTGACGAAGTGTCCATAGACATGGAAATACCTGCATTTGAATGGAAGTTTTTTGTAATCCAGTTCTTGGATGTGAGACCAGTCAACAACCTTGAGTTGAATGGCTTCCGGAAGCCCCACCTCCAGATCTACTTCGACGCATATCCTAGCATAGGAATACTGATCCTTTCTGTCTACTTTGTCGATGTATTTTCCGAGAGTGTTCCCAATGGATTCGAGAGACTTTGGATTCCAACAATGCAAGGGGAGGTGGGGGAGGCACATCCAGACCAGTATGGCTGAGGGCACATCTTGTGTCAGATCGAAGTTTGGACACCATTTGTTCAGGTACAGACCCTAAGGGCCCATAAAGTATGGTCCATTCCTAAATATGAGGTTTCTGTCCTCTGTGTTGTTAAAAATAAAAGCGTAGAATCCCCCGCTGACGAGATGGCTTTTGATGCCTTCTTTTACAATGAGAATCCAGTTCCCCTGAACCCATGCATCTACAACTTTGAGAGAATTCCATAGGCCTGTGAACTGGCCGATGAGTCCCCATTCAACAAGGTTCAAAGTAGATCTACACGTTTCTTCTGCTGGGAGGGTGAATGAGGGAATACCATCCAGTTTTTTGACAAATTTTTGTTGCATCTCTGAGGTT
>ML789220.1:362545-383898 GCA_009831015.1 Picea engelmannii | reverse complement strand
GGGGGGGGAGCCTCATTGCCCGCTCCTGGGGCCATGACATGAGGGAAAGGGAGGGGACGCACTAGGTGCGTGCGCGGGAAGCCTCTTGGAGCATGAGCGTTCTTGCCAAGTCAAGATTTGATTTCCTCAAGTGAATTTTTTATTCATCTTTAATATTTCTTATTAAACCACTTTATTAATTTGATAAGCCCTTTTACTCCAAAAAGTGATTAATCTGCCTTTATGACTTCGTTGGCCACTGAAGGTCACTTTTCATCATCCTATCATGTAGATAATTTTGCCCCAATTCCAACGAGCTATTACACTAAGTTATTTCTCCGAGAAGCAAGCTCCAAATAGTACCTTAAGTGTAATTAAATAAAATATGCTCAGTAATAACCCATAATTACGGAAATCATCGAAATGCCACGAAACCAAGAAAAAGCTGCGCGGAAATGATACTTATGATGAATAATTGTAAATAAACTAATTTGGGCCCCATAAAACTCCTCCAAACCTCTTGGGCTCACTGATGACCTAGTCTCACCCCTCTGACTTGGCTGACTCAAACCTTTTGAAGTAACTCTAACTGCATAATAAGGGAATCCAAAAATGGGAACATTGCAATCCTCCCTTCTAAGAGATTGCTTTTCCTCAATCAATGCCACCTCAACCATGCGATCAACAAGCTGCACCAAATTGAAACTAAGAGTGATCCCTGGGTCCCAAACCAATCTAGAAGAAGTGAAGCACCCTTTGCTCAAAGAAATGTCCTTCAAGGTACTAGCACGAGTGACCTCCTGGATATTATTGGTAAGTAGAGCAATGATATACTGCAAATACTTGATCCACCCCTCATAGAATATCCCACCTAAAACACAAATCCAATGGTACATATGTATAAGCTCCTGAAAGTAATGGTTGACTCTTCCACCTGTACCATTTTCCCAACTGTCAACCCATGAAATCCCAAGAGTAAACTCCTGAAAATTAGAATTGACTATATCGTGTCTAATAGTAGATAAACTGTCACACAATGTAATAATAGGGTCACAAACTAATCCTAGAAAGGAACCACCATTCTAATGTTGCGCCACTCTGATCATCATTGTCGGACCAATCCGCTCAGTCTGCACCATCCTCTCTTGGAACCCCAAGTTGAAATTATTGAAGGGACTGAAACCATTGTTCTAAATAATCCCTTGCAAAGTTGTCTAAGTGAAGTCTAAGTCTGTAAAAACACTGCTAGCCTCGATCCTGGGTATTGGAAAAGAAAGTCTATCGTTCCATATAGAGTAAGTCTCAACTTCCCCTCTACTGTCATCCCAAAAACCAAGCAAACCAATCATTGTCACAACTCTGTTGATCATCATCATCATCATCTGAAGAAATATATCCCTTAGATGAATGCCCAGATCCAACCGCCAAATTGGAATTCTACCACTCCCAAGGCCTGTTGATCGTTGTTGTACTGTACTGATAACTATTAGAATCCATACGAGCCTCATCTCTAATATTCGATGCAATCAACTGATGGATACTAGATACTAGGAATCAACGCCATGCATGCTAATCTGTCATGCTCCTACCAAACCACGCAGGGAAACCTGCCACCCCTAATTATGATAATGTACTCTAACAACGCATGGAGTCTAGACACCTTCATGTAAAGTAGCTCTGCCATATATGCCACCTCCTGCTCATACAAGTCTCCGGAAAGTCCTACTGAAGGTGTATCATGCCTCGCCCTCATGATCATATCCTAAAATGTGTCCTCAAAGACTAAATGTGTGTCACCTTTGTAGTATATCATTTCCACCCTCAATCTATAGTTGTCATCCTATGCACTGAGCGCATGCTCTAAATAAGAAATCCCTGTCTTTTCTATAATGCCCCATGTTTCATCCAACTGTCTCATGGAATCCTCCCATTTCCTACTGTATATATTGAGAGCATCAAAGAACATAAACATAAACCTCTACAGATGTAGGAAAATTTGGTAAGTGGTAGGTGCATTGGTCAATCCCAAGGGCATGACTGAAAACTCATGAGGATACCTAAGAATAGTCTCGTGACCATCCTGCTCACTGACCCAACCCTAGTGATGTTCATGTCGAAGATTAATAAATGAGGAGTGTACTGCTCCATAGAACTCATTTTTATATGCCAAGGGTCTATCTGAATAGTCACCTGGGCTCCACACTACGCCCATACCTCCAAATGCCTCCAAAGGCGTCAACCCACATAGTTGGTCAACCATACTCCATCCATAATCACAAACACTAATGTTGCTAATGGTAAAACCTCCAGAGTCCATGTACTGCCGCAAAAGAGCGGATCATCCTCCTTTGGACCAACCATTCTCCATCAAGTGAGAGTATAAATCTCCTATGAAATCTACTATCTCCCACTGTGTACCAGTGTAACCCCCCTAGATAACATTGTATACTAATGCACACCACTACATACTGTTGTATATCACTGCATATCATTTTGTATCCTGTATTTTCCACTGTATCTATTAGTACACTAGTTTCAACTGAAACTGGGTCCCAAATGGATGTGTCCTCATATGCAATATACCTTTCCCCATAATCCATGGATGCATATAATTCCCTATGGGCTGATCCACAATGTATCTACTCAACTGTCTTGGTAGTGATCATGACTTGAGGCTTCAATGGGCTCTCGAAAAGAAGCAACTCTTGATCCCCATATTGAAAAACATGTGCATAATCAAAAGCCTCTAGGTCATATCTCTTTGTAAATGCTTGCAAACCCTCCATGTCACCAACATACTCTAGTGACATAGCTAAAGCATATGACTGACTCTCAACTGAGATGGATGTAGTGTATACTCGACTAAACCCCTGAAGGAGCTGCTCTATTCCAGACTCAGATTCTCGAAGGGCTATCTGCATGCTCTTCAATAATTTTTGTGCGTTCACCAACTCATGAGTGAGTCGATCCACCTCATTTTCCTTCTTCTCCAACACCCCATGGTACATCTCACCAATCTCCAAAAGGTAGTATGTATCCATAAGGAGATGCTAGTAGTTGGTATTCATCACTCTCACTCTCTCTCTATGTGTCTGAAAGTACTCAATGGAAAACTCTCCACCCAGACTATCCCATGTCACCATGGATCTCCAACAATATCTTGCGATCAATGCGTATGTATCATCAAGATGCCTCGTGGCCGCGCCATGATCATATCCTCTCTGACCTTCAACTGTCTTGCCAAGTTTTTTGACTCATGTGAATTAACATCTCTATCGTGTTGAAGTGCTACCTCATAGCTCTTGTTGCTAAGGTCAACTGTGAAATGATCATCAACGTACTCCCCAAGACATGTTGTGCTACTCTGCTCAACATCCGTTGTGCTTTCTGATAACATTGTGTAACTGTGGATACTACCTACCACTGTAGATCTAGCAACCCGTAACAATGTCTTATGTCTCGACTGTATTGCTGCATCACTCAATCCACGAGTGTCAATTGGCTCCTGACCTTGAATGGAAATATCCTCATCACTAGTGTTGTCCAATACTAGATCCCACATAGATGTGTCCTCATCTGAAATGTCCCTGGATTTGGAATCTGCATGTGCATGCTCAATTGTCTCAAAGCTCTCCAATAATGGTGGCTCCTATGACACATGAACACTCTCAATCATCTCAGGATCACGTCCCTCCATAATCATCTCTGATATTAAGTGCCTCTCCAACTCACGAGACTCCAATAAATCATCCATATGAATATCCTATAAGGCGAGTCCCTACTCCAAAGATGAATCACCATGTGTCAATGCTCCATAATCCTTAGGTGTATCAACACCCAAATCATCCTGAACCTTATCACAAGGTGTAGATGCTACCTCATCCTCATGATTTGATGTACTATCCTCTTGACCATCATATGTGCTAATGTCGTTGTCTTCTGATAGTGTGTCCCATACTGCTACCCTATCATCCTCAACGCATAGATCCTCATCTTGGATGGGTGTAGGCTCAATCTACGCCCCTATCAATCCAATAACATATGCTGTTGTATCCACTTTCCTGACTGCTTTGGCTATGCTTCCATATTTCTCTTCATACCTTTATGTTGTTCTTCTCCAATAGTTGTCTATTGCAATAGTCTTGTCCCATGATTCAATATCATCTTTATTCCACTTAGGATGTTTGATGGATACAAACTCTTTGAATGTTACCTGAGCCCTGAATGTCATACTAAGAGCTTGATATTCCTTATCACAATATATAATCGCCTTTGCAATACCCATTTCTCCTAAGCCATTGAAAATGAGTGTAATCCTAAGTACCATGTTCAATTTGCAATCTAAAATTCTTCTGCTTAATGAAGACCCCTCAGGTTGGGAGGAATCTTCAGTCTGATACTACTGTAATGTTCCCAAGTAGATTTACCAGGAACCTTGAGGTTTATTGCTTTTATTTTTGTGGTATTTTTACAAACAATTTACTGTTTTATCTTATTAGTTGCGCTGGGATGGTTTTGTAGAGTTTTGCAGCAACAAATGAGAGAAATATATCATATAAAATATACACAATAGGATGCAATAAAAATAACACCATAAATAGCCACAAATACCTCATATCTGTATTTTATTTAAATATATAACTAACCTCAGTACAAGAGATGACATATTTGGAATAGAGTTGGAAGCATAATGTGAAGTGGTTGAGAATAGCCCCAAGTTACAACAACAAAGAGAGATCCAGGCTTCTCTGATCCTCCAATAAATGCATGCAAAAGATCTACTGAACCAAGAGTGTTTCCTTACTTCAAACTAATGAATAACCAAGCAGAATTGTGCCCTCCCTGGCTGGTGTGCACCCTAGTGTCCTAGATCTAATGTTTATGGCCTCCAAACCTCACAAGAATGGATGCAATCTAGTAGATCAGAAGAAGATATGCTCATGGGAAGAGATCCCTTGGTAGTAGTTGTAGACCTGAACCCTCCAACTCAATATCTCCAAAGACAGATGCACCCTCCTTCAGAAAACTCACACCCCCGTGAGAATAAATAAATATAACATGATAAGCCTCCACAAACCGATGAGAAAAGGTGCCCTAGGGATGGCAAACCATTCTATAGTAGAATATCCTCCAGATCCCCAATCTCCTAGCCAAATTGAACTCTTCTCCCTTCACCAATGCGCCCCTATCATGTAGAAATGATCCATATCTATGCCCTTGCTTCCCAAACCACAACTGAAACTATTTTGAACTGAGTAGAATGGTGAGGGTGGAATCTTTCACCACCTTGGCCAAGCTTGGATTAGGAACATAGGAATATTTCACCTCCTTGCTGATCTTTATGGTTTGTTTACTTAAAACCCTCAAAATGTTCAAGCTGTTAGAGCTCAAAGCTTCAAGTGAAAATGATAATCAACATAAAGAGAGAATGCGAGCCCCTATCTCTCTTTTATACCCCTTTTCACCTTTTTCTCCTCAAGTGACTTATTTATTCATCTTTAATATTTCTTATTAAACCACTTTATTAATTTAATGAACCTTTTTACTCCAAAAAGTGATTAATCCACCTTTATGACTTCACCGACCACTGAAAGTCACTTTTCATCATCCTATCCTGTAGATATTTTCGCCCTAGTTCCAATGAGCTATTACACTAAGGGATTTCTCCAAGACGCAAGCTCTAAATAGTACCTTAAGTGTAATTAAATAAAAAAATGCTCAATAATAACCCATACTTATGGAAATCGTCGAAATGCTACATAACCAAGAACAAGTTGTGTGGAAATGATCCTAATGATGTATAATGGTAAATAAACTGAGTTGGGCCCTGTTAGCACTAGAAGTCACCTCCTGATTGCAGAGGAGGTAAACCTAGTACCCATTGGTTTATACAGTAAATGTAAATGAATTTTAAGGGGGTCAAATGGATAAGGCTCGAGATAATAACGTTCCAACTTAGAAAATACGGGATGGCATGCACAAGAAATTGAGGTCTTGTATCAACTTCAGTCAGTAAGTTAGAGTAAAGGTGAATAGGAGGAAGACTTTGGTGAGAAAGTGTAGAGGTTTGCTATGGACGTCAGGTCTTCCAGCAACCTAAGGAGGAAAAAACTCAAACACAAGATCCTATTGAATTAAATTTTTCAAGGAAACTGGAAGACATTATAACAACACTATAATCAAACATTCATCATAATACAGTTACAAAAATCCATGTGAATCAGTCAATCATAAACTCTCTCAGTATCAAAGGAAAACAAGATGGAAGAAGAAAGCTAACTTAGATTAATCAAGAAGTCTCAAAAACAAATACATAACCAGAGAACCAGTGCTCTTCATCAAAAGTTTACAATACAGGAGCACTGCTCAACCATCAACCATTACCAAATAACAAAACTCCATACATATACTCAAAATTTCGTAAACAACAACAGAGGCGTGCTCAAGCTTCTCGTCCATACGCAATGTCCTCTCGGTCAAACTGTGCATGCAGTCTTATCTATGCAAGCAAGCTTAGGCTTCCAGAGCTAACAATCCGCCTTCATGGTTAGACAAATCTGACCCTCCATTCATGGGGGAAACAATGCTTCAACTACCTCCCGGATTTCATTAACTGCTTCATCGGGATCATAACGAGGCCGAGCTAACTTGGCACCTGGAGAACGTGGCAGCCTCTTTTTCACGGTTACCATCGACGTTTCAACCCTTCGCCTTTCAGAAGTCTCCACTCCACTCAATTCCAAATATCCTGATGCTCGAACTCACGAAATGGCCTCCCTCAGATTGACGGTTGGATCTTCTATGCATCCGACGGCCGCAATTGCCTCCTCAAAAAACCCCAGTTGCCAACCGATCAACAAGCGACTACTCTTCTTTGTGGCCCCACTTCCATACGACCTTGGGTCGTGACCCTGGGCCCACTCTTCGAGCGCTTCACGATTTCGTGTTTCGGGAGCTCACACTGAGTGAAACTTGCGCATTTACCCCAACGAAACTTTGATTCGCAAAATCGCGAACTAGGGCTTAGTGAACGCTAGCTCCCCTCCGATATGACCTCCACTATGAATTGGGGTTCTATCCCCGAATGTTTTCGAGACTTCGCTTCTTAGGGAATCGGGGCGCTTCTTCCTGTCAAACCTCCGATTTGTGAAATTGCGAACTCGGGATTTCGTGTTTCACGAACTTGCGCCGTGCTCCATGCTAAAACCTCCGACTCGCGAAATCACAATGTCACTTATCTATTGCCACGTGCCCCTCTGGTTTGGACGATGCAGATCTTCTCCTCTGCAATATTTCCCACCGTCGATATGATCTGTCTAATGCTTGCATTTTGAGCCCGAAGTGGGTCGCTTCGAAAGTTGCGCTTTGAAATCGAAATCGATACCTGCGCAAGAAAAGGATGGGGTCACCATGCGGCCCTTAGACAAATTTATGTGATAATATTTGGCTCCACAGGGGATGGCATGCTCCCCACGAGCTGCCAAGAACAAGCAATTCTAGTCGCCTTATGCATGGGTTATGGAGTCGATCTCAAAACATTTCGCTGAAGGCCGACATGTGCACTATTCTACTTATAAAAAGGAAAACAAACAGACATGCTCCAGAAAGAGCTTATTTATGTACAAAACCTAAACTAATTGACTTTTACAATGGGCTAGGTGAAGGCAAACTTCCACCATAGCCATTCAAACTACTTGATCACTGAATCCTTCACTTCACTGCAAATGATCCATAAGAAACAAGGAAAGTGTGATAGCTAGCTAATTTCATTCTTATGATCACCCATATTACTTTCAAATGCTGATAAAAAGATCAAGCTTTCATGCTCCAAAGAATTTGAAAAGTGTAACTTTATGTACTCATTGACAAGGTCATGAAATTAAAGGCAACGCATGATTAACTTATGAATGATTACCTTCACTTTTTCAAAGCTATTGACAACTTGCTTGATGTCCCCTACAGACACACTTGATTGAAAGGCAACCAAAGGTATTTGTGGGTCCAAAAGCTGCTTACTGTGAACTGTAGGTACAAGTGGAAGAAGGATGGACGTAGGTGTCTGCTGATCCACTTATGACTATGGATTTACTTCAAGCTGTGTATAAATGACCTCTTCATGTGCCTCAACTAAGGGATGCTCCTGGTCAAAGTTTATCTCTTTCGTGACAAGGCCAACCTTTGCATAATCCTTACTGTCTTCATAGTGATCAAATACAAGATAAGCTTGCTTCTCATCACCACTAGGATATTCATCAAAAAGGGGTTGTCTTTCATATCTATGATCATCCTTTAAATCAGTAATTTTATCAGGAAAATAACTATTAAAAATATCTATTTCAGGAATAGTAGTAACTGCTGCTCCTAACTGTTCATACACATGATTTTTATCAAGACAGGGCTTTTCATGGATACCTGCGTCGAAGATAAAATTATCCACAGTCTTTTCTTCATAGGGACATTAGGTAAAAATTGCCTTATGCTCAAAGTTGAGATGTTACTGACTTTGAATCCTGCCACAAGCTCGAAGGTTCTCCTCCACTTCCCCAACATTCATGAATGGATGAGATAAAGATGTTGATTTCCTTTCTCTCAGGTGAAGGACAAACTCTGAATGTTGAGCCATGACATAGTACACCATGGCAGCAGTCTCTGTGGGTTTGATCTCTACATGCATATTATGATACACACGGTAAAACCTCCTTTTGAAGACGGCCAAGGCTTCCTTTTCCCCTCTCCTCAAGGCATTAAAATCATCCCAATACTGATCAAGGGACTTGTTCTCACCCCACCACTTAAAAAATGCATTGCATAATTCAACCCAGGAACCAATGGAGTAAGCTCCCAAACATCTAAACCACACAACAACATCTCGAAAAAACGAATTTGAGAACAATCTCATGGAAACATCATCATGAGCAATCTCAAATTGACCAAAAAAGTTCTCAAAGGCCTCCACATGCCTCTCAGCTGTAACATGATCTTCCCCAGAAAAATGAGGAAGATATTTAAAGAAATCAGGAGGATAAGGATGGAGATGATATGGAAGTTTTAAAGGTTTAAACAACATGTCTCTGATTCTAGTTTGAAAACTAGTGGGCTGAATATGAGGCTTATCACACTGATGGTAAGGCACAACAGTAACAACAGGATGAGATGAGATTTGAGGAGGCTACAGATCAATTTCAACCTCCTAAGGGATGCAAGGGTGACTGAATCCAGGAGGGATCTCAGTATGAAGTTTATCCTTATGAATAGGCTGAGCTGAGGATATAGGATCAACATCTACAACACAAGAAAAAAGTATGGCTTCTTCCTCCAAGGATGGATATATAAAGGAAGGTCGGTGATAAACTGAATAAACAAAGCAAAATATGATCCTTTTTATATGTGAAGGGAAAAACAAAAATGAGCTGATAAAGAATAACAAGAGTTCATGCAGAAAGCTCATAAGCTGATACCTAGTCATTCCCTTCATATTTCTGTCAATAGGATCTTCCCTAGTGGAGTCTCTAATTGTGGAGTCGCCAGGTAGATGATTACAGTATATTTTTTGTATCCCTCTCTTGTTTACCATCAAGAGTTGGATCTATGTCGTTCTTCCCAGGTAGCTCTTTAATCTGCTCAAATCCGTCCCCGACAATGATGCCATTTAATGTTAGCACTAGAAGTCGCCTCCTGAATGGAGAGGAGGTAAGCCTAGTACCCATCAGTTTATACAGTAAATGTAAATGAATTTTAAGGGGGTCAAATGGATAAGGCTTGAGATAATAACGTTCCAACTCAGAAAATCTGGGATGGTATGCACAAACAATTGAGGTCTTGTATCAACTTCAATCAGTAAGTTAGAGTAAAGGTGAATAGGAGGAAGACTTTGGTGAGAAAGTGTAGAGATCTGCTATGGACGTCAGGTCTTCTAGCAACCTAAGGAGGAAAAAAATCAAACACAAGATCCTCTTGAATTCAAATTTTCAAGGAAATTGGAAGACATTATAACAACACTATAATCAAACATTCATCATAATACAGTTACAACAATCCATGTGAATAAGTAAATCATGAACTCTCTCAGTATCAGAGGCAAATAAGATGGAAGAAGAAAACTGATTTAGATTAATCAAGAAGTCTAAAAAACAAATACATAACTAGAGAACCCGTGTTCTTCATCAAAATTTTACAATACGGGAGCACTGCTCAACCATCGACCATTACCAAATAATAGAACTCCATACATATACTCAAAATTTCGTAAACAATAACAGAGGCGTGCTCGAGCTTCTCGTCCATACGCAACATCCTCTCGGTCAGACTATGCATGCATTCTTCTTTGCGCATGCAAGCTCAGACTGCCAGAGCTGACAGTCTGCCTTCATGGTCAGACGACTCTGACCCTCCATTCATGGGGGAGACGATGCTTCAACTACTTCCCGACTTTCATTAACTGCTTCACCGGGACCAGAACAAGGCCGAGCTGACTTGGCACCTAGAGAACGTGGTAGCCTATTTTCTACAGCTACCATCGGCGTTTTGGCCCTTTGCCTTTCGAGAGTCTCCACTCCACTCGATTCCAAATATCCCGATGCTCGAACTCGCGAAATGGCCTCCCTCAGATTGACGTTCAGATCTGCTATGCATCCGACGGCCACAATCGCCTCCTCGAAAATTGCCAGTCGCCAAATGATCAACATGCACCTACTCTTCTTTGTGGCCCCGCTTCCATACGACCTCGGGCCGTGACCCTGGGCCCACTCTTCGAGCGCTTCACGATTTCGCGTTTATGGAGCTCGCGCTGTGCAAAAATTGGGCATTTCCCCCAACGAAACTTCGATTCGTGAAATTGCTAACTGGGGCTTAGCGAGCACTAATTCCCCTCCGATGTGACCTCCACTATGACCTGGGGCTCTGTCCTTGAATTTTTTCGGGACTTCGCTTCTCGAGGAATCGGGGCGTTGCTTCCTGTGAAATCTCTGATTCGCGATATCACGAATTTGGGATTTCGCGTTTCGCGAACTTGCGCCGTGCTCCATGCTGAAACCTACGACTCATGAAATCACGATGTCACTTATCTGTTGCCATGTGCCCCTCTGGTTTGGACGGACCAGATCTTCTCCTTTGCAATATTTCCCACCGTCGATCTGATTTGCCTGATGCTTGCATTTCGAGGCCGAAGTGGGTCGCTCCGAAAGGTGCGCTTTGAAATCAAAACTGATACCCGCGCAAGAAAAGGATGGGGTTGCCCTGCAGACCTTAGACAACTTTATGTGATAACAAGCCCCATAAAACTCCTCCAAACCTCTTGGGCTCACTGATGACCTAGTCTCACCCCTATGACCTGGCTGACTCAAACCTCTTGAAGTAACTCTAACTGCATAATAAGGGAATATGAAAATGGGAACATTACAGAAGCCATAAAGTGGGAGGGTCCATCTTCAACCCATGTATGGGGTTGTAGAGTAGGAGGGGCCATTTTCAACCCTAAAGAACACCAAAATCTAAGCTTTTTGAAGGTGTGGGCCATGTCACTAACAACGAGGTAGAGGTTTTAGTGGTTTTTCAAGGTGGATGACTCCTACAAAATCTTAATGTGGCAAGGGTTCAAGTGATTTAGGATTCCACAACCATATTTTGAGCCCACCATAGTAGGAGACCCCCTTCCTCCCACTCCTTATATTGCATCTTCCATAGAATATCCCTTCTTTGCAAGCAACTCAACAAAGTGACTATTTAATAGGTTAAGAAAAACATCAACCATCTCACAAACCAAATGCCTAACTCGGGGGAAAGATAATTAGATATCCATTTGTGTATCTTGTTAATTAGACATGAGAACTCCTTATTCACATCCCCTCACATGACATTGACAAGAAGGACACCTACTATTCTGTGAATTTGAACTTTGATTTGGCCCTTTAAGAAGCACATTTCACACTCATTTCTTAAATCCCATGGTGCATATTTTCATAAGCGGAGCATAACATGTGACGTAGCCAAGTGGATCGACACGACCCTCCCATGTGGGAAGTCTCCTTTTCCCATGGGTAACACACTGGGAATTCAATGAAGGAGGTCTTCCACATGAGAAAGAACTCTCTTGAGGTGGCACTCACTTGCTCATACCTCTCATTAATAGTTCATCCTTCCCCATGGATCTTGAATGGATTTACCACTAGTCTCTCATGCTTTACATTCACATTACTCTCGTCGGTCATAGGCCTTTTATTAACCTTGAACCTCTCCCCTCGTTCTAACATTCCACTCCTTGTTGAACTTTTCAACACCACTCCTCTCTTCTCTCCTTACATCAATGACAATACCTTTTGTATGCGTCTAAAAATAAATCCACGGGTAAGTGTCTATGTTACATAATCTCCTTAGGCGACACGATATTTGTGTGCGAATGCAATGCAAATTTCTCATTGGAGGTGGCCTCCCTTCACTCCAACATGGCTTCTATAAACAATAATGTTGATGTCTGGAAAAGAAAGATGGATGCTACCTTCACCGAAGTTGATTAGACTAAAGATCGTTTGTGCGCATAACCTACCAAACACTAGATGGCGTTGCAAGAATGAGAAAGGAATCCCAATGTGATATCACCATTCTTTGACATTAGTTGAATGGCTTAGACATTGCCCTTTCTTCCATTCATGACCACATTGCAGGCATCGCCCACCATGTGAACACTCCTCTTCATGTCCTAGTTGCAAATAACAATTGCAAATAACTCCTCCAACCACCAAAGCTGGATGACATTCAGGAGGACCCTAAAGGAACTAAGTCAAAGTGATGGTTCTCTCATAATGAAGTTTGAATTTTCTTTAGTTGTTTATTTCTTAAAGGATAGTGTGTTCAATCATATACATGTAAGTGTTTAAGCATACTACTTTTGTTAATTTTGTACCTATTTCACTTTGAATCCTTCATGGTTCAAAAGCTAAAATTAATGATGTTGTTGAGCAATGCAATATAACTAGTTGTATGGGTAAATCCACAACCAACTTTTGTTGATAATGCAAATCCCCATTACTCATTAAAAAAAACATTTTGTATATTAGTTTAGAATGTTAAGTTAATTTTAGTTTCTTGTCTTTTCACCGCTCAATGAGAATAATTTCCATTTTTTCACACAAGGTTGGGGTGCCTCCCTTCTTTCCACCTTCATGTGAAATGTTGTTATCTCGAATATAAAAAATTTAGTTTTCTCTAATGTCATGACTAGCCACTCAATGTCATGACTAGCCACTCATTGCACAACCCTTTTTATGCTTCAAGATAAGTAAATTAAGTTTACTCAAACACTTAGCTCGTTACACTTTAAATAGTATACTTTTTGTTTCACTAAACTCTTTCTACTTATCTAATCTTATTCCCATAACATTAGTCTTCCATATAAATAACAAATTTCACTTCACATCACCCCAATACATGCTGGGTCCTATAATTGAAGTCACTCAAGTGGCCATCTCTCCTTCCATTTTACAAGACTTTCTTGATATTATCAAAAGTCACCTAAACATCATGATAATAACAATTCCAATTTAAAATTTGAAACTTGCTAAAACCAAGGAAAATTTAAATTAATTTTCTCCCCACCTTTTAAGATGATTTATTCCACCACCTCAAGTTTTGAAGACATGATCCTTTGTAATGTCTTTATGGGCATATACCACGAAGTTACTATATCTATTAACAGAGACCCTTGTCAATGTAGGCCAATTTTTTTACGGAGGAAATACAGCCTTTTTTGTTTGTTGGTGAAGACCAAATTTTTACATAATTCATTATTTTTAATTAATTAAAAAAAGCATCGATGATTCCGACAAGCGACATACATGTTTCATGAAGACTGCTATTTTAGGTTGACACTTAGTCCCGAATATTCCCATTTATACTTTATTTTATTAACAAACTTTATTTCCCTATCATTGTTATATGGATATATTCTTCTAAATTGATTATAACATAATAACCAATAGAAAAAATAATATTTAGGTAGTGAAGTGACTGATGTAATTTTTTCTAATATTCTAAGTTTATAAAGCTTCGTTTCGTTTTGCTTCACACTTTTTGATATTCTTTTTAGATATTTCTATCATAAGAAGGATTAAGATTAAGAGAGATGAAGCTATTTTCCCGATTAACCTTTCTAAAAGGAAGGGTAAGATTTTGTAAAATGCAATATTTTATTGTTATTTTTAATTATCTTTATGATCATATAACTTTTAATTATCTTTAAGATCATAGAATGAAAGGAGGTAATATTTTTTTTTGTGAGTTGTTGGATATATTTTTGGTTTATAGTGGTAGTTCATAGGTTTGGTCTTAGGCCTAGCTTAGATCATTTTAATGAGTTATTGATTCCACGTGGTTTAAAAAAATCCCCTTCCTTTGACATTTTTTTGGTTGTTGTTTCCTATAAGCCTTTTAGACAATGCCAAAAGATTGAGTAATGGGGGATTGCTTTTAGGGTCTCTAGAAAGAGTGGCCCAAGGGTCTTCCTTAAGTTGCAAGGCATTCTTAACTACTAAATCTTATGTTAATTTGTCTTCTCTTGACGTGTGAAAATATACCTCAAGGGTTTCTGTATATCTAAGACCCTCGCATAAAGTTGAAAAGCAAATATCGTATCTCTATTACTATTCTGTTTTTATCAGAGATAATTCAAGTTTCAATCTATATTTTAACAAGAATATTTTTAATGAAACAAATAAATCCATAGATTATTTTTTTTTCCTTATAAAAAAGTGTAATTTTATTCATCCGAAGAGACAAAATTACATTTTGTAGGTGCTTCAAGGAGCACGACACATAAACAACTGTGTATATTTTCATGGCCTAAAAACCACTAGCCAGAAGAAACAAAAACAAAAAATCTAAGAGACCTGATGCCTCATACAAAAATTCCAGAGGATGAGACAAAAGACAGAGGCACATATCAATGGTATAGAGACCCTTCACCCCAAGAGGATCACATTACTGAGTGCACTGTTCAACACATGATATATCCAGTAATAGAAATATACGAAGAGAAACACTGGCATGAACATAAGCACGATAAGGATCGAATGGAGTCAACAAATTCAAAGGAGACAATCCAAGTCTATCTGATAAAGGGACCATATATTATGCGGAAATAAGGATACGAACTATACATGAAGCATCCATTTCCCAACCAAGATTTTACCCTGCTGTTCACATAAAACCTGTGGACATAATTAACATCATTCCTGTGCATTGTCAGGTTTTTCAATAAAGGGACGATGATAAAAAACATATGATTCTTCCTCAACAGTTTATGTAATGTGCCATTAACCAAAAAGTAATTGTAGACCTTCTTTTGACAATGAATCTGCTACCACATTTCGATCCCTGTAAACATGATTAAGAACCAAAGATTCAAGTGATTCCAACATCCTATAAATATCCTCCAGGATAGGTAGAAGAAAAATGTTGTGACAAGTTTGAGTCTTTCATGCCCAGTTTATGACATTCATAGAATCTCCAAAGATTTGAATGGATTGAAGCCCCTTCTCTCTAGAAAATTGACGCAATAATTTTAAGGACATTAGCTCAACATAATTGTTTGTGCCCTGTCCCAACCCCATTTTGATTTTAAAGAAATGATTTTCAGATAGATGTAGCACCGCCCCTCCCCCACAGGAATGGTCCTGAGAAGCTCTGTCAAAATATTCCCAAGGCCATGAAGGATCAAAGAGCTCGGACGATCTTATATGAATAATAGGAGCATCTTTTTCCTGAGGAAAATGAGCCAAGATCGGGAGGCTTTGAGTTGCAATGAGTTCAAGAACAAAAGATTTATCCTTAAAGATAGCAGGATTTCTTGCCAACCAAATGCCCCAACAAATCAGTAAAGGGAGTTCTTTTATTTTCTTGTGGGTTGACACCTTAAGCCAGGACTTCCAGGCCTGTTCCATGGAGGGGCCCACCCAAACACACCTCTGACTTAGACCTGTTGAGATTTCAAGCCATACTTGCTGAGAAAAAGGAAAAATGATGAGAAGATGTGCAATGGACTCATTTTCTACTTTACACAGTGGACACCAACCTGGCCCAACAATTTTCCGCTTCCTCATATTGTCCCAAGTAGGGACATTATCATTTATAGCCAAGCACATGAATATTTTTTCCTTCAAGGGACGTTTTAATTTCCATAAGCCACTCCACCACCAACAAGGATCTTGTTGAAGGAGATTGATATTTAATGCAATATAACCCAATTTTGGGGTATAGACCCCATGATGAGCCTTTTTCCATACCAACTCATCCTCTCTATCTGTTAGCGTGATATGCCCTGCTCGGAGCTTCAAGATATAATATCCCCATAAGATCGTAAGATTCCCATTAAGGCCCAGAGAAACAACACTCCTCCAGCCTTGTTGCCACAATGTAATTGTGCCCAGATCCGAGACTTGGAAAAGAAAGAAAATATCCTGCAAATGAAGCTGGTTGATTAATTCGATTGGCAATATATGGGAGTTTCCACTACCTAGCCAGGGATCACGACCAATACATACATACATGATTTCCCCTTCCTATTCGCCACATCAATCACCGAAAAAGAAGAGACTAGGGATTTCCATATAATGGAGTAGTTCGAATGTGACTTAACATGTTTTTAGATCCAATCTTCCACAATGTTCAGACTCATGTATTTTTGGATCACCACAAAAGTCCATAAACTGGGAGACACGTTGAGATGTCGAACTACTTTGGCTGCCAACTCTTTGGAGAATAAGATGCTATTTTTTAGACCCCACCCTCTCAAAGCTTTGGGACGAGAAAGATGCTCCGATTTTTCCCAGGGAGAAGAAAAATGATCAAGAGACCCAAAGCAAATGAATCTAAAGAAGATACATCTGACCTTTTCTAGAACACCTTTTGGAATCCATGCAAGGGAAATCCAATAAACGAGAATGGCTTCCAGCACAGATTTTGTTAATGTTAATCTACCAGCCCTTGACAACCACCTGTAGATCCAAATAATTAGTCGCTTCTCTAGTTTAGCCAACAACCATCTCCAATCCTCCTTATGATAGCAATTTGGTTTTAACTGAAAACCCAAATATTTGATGCCTTCTGAGAGATCCCGAGTCTGATAAGGAAAGAACCATTGATAATTATTTTGGCCAACTTCTCAACATCCTGAACCCAACCATTGCAAAATATAATCACATTGTCGACGAAAATAAAATGAGTGATCCTACACCCAGGAGCAATCAAAATTCCCTGGAAGTCCCCTAGGTTGGCGGTTGTTCCAAGAGCTTTGCTTAAACCCTCAACCACTAATAAAAAGAGTAGAGGGGAAAGATGGAATCCTTGATGAAGGCCCCTTTCCGAGATGAAAAAGGGAGAGGCAACTCCATTCATAAGAACAACAAAGGATACAGATGAAATGCAAGCCATCACCCATTTTATGAAGGGAACCTCAAACCTAAGATGAGTGAGCAGAAGCTTGATGTATGACCAGTTGAACCGATCATAATCCTTTGAAAGATCAATCTTCAAGATAGCCCCTTTGGCTCTAGAGGTATTCATACTATGTAGTCTTTCCTTAGCTACACCAATTGCCTCATGAATCTCTCGACCTTCTAAAAACTCGAATTGTTCTTTGGAAACTGAATCTGATAATAGGGGTTTCAATCATCGAGCAATGATTTTTTCAATGATTTTATAGATACAATTACAAAGAGAAATAGTCCTGAATTCATCGAAGGACCGAGGCTTATCTGATTTTGGAATGAGAGAAATGAAAGATGAGTCAAAAGGGGCATGAATTCTACCATTGATATGAGATTCTTCAATGACTTTCAGGAGATCAACACCAGTGAGTTCAAAGAAGCCAATATAGAACTCCACCGACCAACCGTCTGGGCCTGGGATCTTGTCTTTCTGAAAGATGTGGAGTGTTTCTTTCAACCCATCTTCAATGACTTCAACAAATAGATCTATGTTCCCTTCCTCATTCACAAATATGGGAAAAAATAAAGCCAAACATACTATATCTGCAATGTTTACTCTCTGTTTATCTTTGAAAAGAGACTGCAAGTGATTTTTTCCCATTTGAGTGAGACCTTCAAAAGTGAAAACTTCTCTGCCATCCTCATCCTTTAAATTCCATATGGTGTTTGCATCTTTTCGGCCTTTGGCATAGGCTTGATTTTTTTTTATGTTCTCATCCCCTTTTTCCAGCTAAATGGCCCAACGTTTCTATCTCCATGTCACTTCCTTCTCAACCAACAACTACCTTCGACGAGACTTAAGAGCGTTTAAATTTTCACGAGATGAATCTGAGATAAACCCAGAGTCCGAAGATTGATATATCGTATCAAGTTGGTCCTCTATCTGCCTTAATTCTTGATCATCAGATCTTCGTTTTTCGTGAGACCAAGGGATAGCTAAGCGCTTGATCCGTTTTAGATTTGTCGCAAATTGAACTGCAACAAGTTGACCAGAACTGTCATCATAACCGATCCAATGATCCTTAATAATATTCTGGAAACCTACATCGGATAACCAAGAGGCATTGAATTTGAAAGGGGACGTGAGATTCTTTGGGCCTCCCTCTATTTCTAGCCAAACTAGTGACTGATCCGACTCGCCCCCACTACCAATCAATTGACAAAACTGTAGCAGAAGCATCATCAATTTTCCAGAGATCAAAAAAATGGTCTAATCACTTTTCCACCCTCGCTTCCCCAGTTCGCAAGTTCCGTCAAGTAGGAAGAAGCTTCAATGGAACAACATTTATTAGACCATTCATAAACAAAATATGACTGAACAAAGATGCTTGGTGATTAGGGTTTGAATTTGGTCCCCAACATTCAACCTTCCCCAATGAGAAGTTTAAATCCCTACCAATGATGAGATTATAAACCTTGAGTAATTCATTTCCAAACAGGGATTCCTAGAAGGGGACCCTTTTATTATAAGGGCCATATACATTGAGAATCCTAACTTCCATACCCAAACCTTCCACTAGGATATCCACCCCAATCCAAGAATTCATGGCCCAAGATTTCAAGATCTTAACACTGCAGGAGAGCCACCCAATCGCCATACCTCTCGATCTACCATTTGCATCCAAACCTGTAAATTGCCAACCCAGGAGCAAGGAAGCAAGATTATGAGACACAATGACCTCCTTGGTCAACATTTATTGGAGAAGAATAACATCAGGCTGACGGAGGGTAACCAACTGCTTCAAAGCGGATTTCGTTTGGTGGTTCTCCAAACCCCTGCAATTAAAAGTTAGAAACGTCACGGAGGAACCCCCTCAGGGGATATCACTTCTCTAAGAGCCTCGAATGTAGACCGTTTCCATCCAGAAGCTATGTCAATTAAATCTTGATATTGATCCTTAGAGAGATGTGAGTTGCACCCATGACTCTTCTTTGAATTTAGAGAGTTAGGGTTGGGACCAATCCCCCTACCATCATCCATGGGGGACATAAAAGATCTATTTCTAAGCTGAAATCGAATGTCCCTTTCCTATGATCCATCAAAAGAAAGATCCTCAGAGGAATGGGAAGGAGATCCAGGCGAAGGCGCAGGGAGAAGGGAGCAATCGACAATGTGAGGGAGAGAGAAAGATGAGAGAGGAGTAAGCTCCCCGTTGGATAAGGAATTAGGAGAGGCAAGATCCCGAAGGGAAGGGGGGAAATCCAACTTAAGAAACTTGAAGGCATTAATTGTACCATTAACAAGGAGGGGGATAGTTAAATGCATACCCATTAGAGAACCATAAACGTGATGTGTAGCTGAGCCCATGCGAGGAACCAATGCCATTGTAGAAGCAGAGGGAAGAGCTAGATCCAAAACATCCCTTGTGGGAACCAGAGCTCCTACGCCCAATCCAAGCTGAGAGTCCATTGAAGTGCAGGGCAACGCACTTGAAGAAGCCGATGATGTAGAGGGAGAGATGGACCCATCAAAAAAATGTGGCCCTTCTCTCTTCCTTTCCCTGGATGAAGAATTTTGTTTCGAATGACCCCACAATGGCTTTGGGAAATCCTTAACTATATGCCTGTGTTCGTGGCATTGCCTGTAGCGAAAGGGAACTCCTACATAATATAGAGCTGGACCTGAGTTCTACCCCTATCAGTCAGGTTTAGAAAATCCCACAGACCACCTCGAATGTTCAAAGAGACAAGGATTCTCGCAACCGACATATCCCCGGTCTCTCGAAATGACATATTGACATCCATATACTCCCCCAAAATATTCTCGATACCCTGAAAGCATTTTCAGACCAAATATGTGGGGGGAGACCCAAAAAACACACCCAAATGGGTATGGAGTCCAAATGCTCACAAGCCGCGTCAAAGGTGGGATCCCACAGTTTCATGAGGACCGAAGAAGATTCAATAGTCCAACATTTTTGGAAATCAGTCGTCGCCTGCGTAGCGTCAGAAAAAATAAGCATAAACCTTCCCCTAGAAAGCCGACTGATCTTTGGAGGAGGGTTGAAAGACGGGCCCTAGGTGGAGATCACCCATGCCTTAAGAGTTTTTTCACTAAAATGGTGGCCATAGGCTTTCCCAACTATAGTTTTGTCCGCCATCTCCACAACTTCATCTATGGACATATCTTTGCCTAGAATAAAATTAGGGTCAACATTTGAAAGCCCAATACACTTATTCCTCTTCCTGCGCTTTGATCCAGATGCACAAGGTGGGCTAATGTTAAGTGCTAATGGCGTCAAATCCCTCAAATCCCAAACATATTCATTATTCCATCCATTTAAATTTGAAAGGAGCAAATTTATGGCTATGACCCCTTCCGCTAAGGGTACAAAACTCAGACCCGATTGAAAACCCTGCCCAATGTTCGGATAGAGACAAGCCGAGAGAAAAGCCCGATCAAACACCTGAAAATCCTTAGAACTTTGATACAAAACATTTAACTCTGCATCTTGGTATCCCACAGAGTAAGGATCCAGGGACGTCAGGTCTTCACGGGGAGGAAAAATCATTGTGGGATTGGGGAAAGTCCAAGTGACTTGTGCCAGAGACGATGAAGACAAAGGGTCCTGTTGATAGAACGAATGAAAATCCTCATGTACCAAAGAACCTTCACTGATAACAGACCCAGACTAGGGAGAAGGGATTTGTGGTTGAGGTAAAAGAACCATCTTTGCCGATCCCACCAAGGGCGGCGGTTCGCATACCAATCTGGAAGACGAGTCTGAGACAAAAACTGAAGACTCACAAGAAAAATCCAGAGCATGGGAAAAAATTCCCCACCAAGCCTCCATATTGGCCACCCCAAGACCTTGATCCGAAAGAATAATGGGAGGGCTGTCAGCTGGTTGTATCCAAGGAAACAACTCGGATGGATTAGGGTTGTAGTCCACCTCA
>ML789220.1:346217-359099 GCA_009831015.1 Picea engelmannii | reverse complement strand
TTTAATCACCGAGGTGCTTCAACAATACAACATATGATATATCATTTTTGGGATTATTTGCATAGAGTAAGACATTAATCTATAGCCCATATCCATGAGTATTAGTCACAATTGACCAATTGCTCATGGGTGAAGAAGTGGGATTCGAGCTAGCGAAATAAACATCGTAGCCTTAATCATCACCTTCGGGGCTTGCACCCGATAACTAGGAATTCTTGGGAGGTCATCCATCCCAAGAATCCTCTGGCTCAAGCACGCTTAACTATGGATTTTTCCTTGCAATCAAGCCAAGTTAGCTTGCTACCCCAGTTGCAAAACCTTAGCAAGTATTGTGCCTTATGAAATTCAATTAGATCTCCCTTCACTCTTTTATTCAAGCACCGAGGGGCTTGTACAACATAAGAGATATCATTTCTAGGAATATTTGCATAGAATAAGTCATTAATCTATCACCCATATCCATGAATATTAGTCAAAATTGACCAATTTCTCGTGATTTTGAATTGTCCACTTAGAACTTATTGCATCGGGTGATGCTCATAGGGGTGGAGAAGTGTGATTGAAACGAGCAAAGTGAATTGTAAAGCCTCAATCACCTCCTTTGAAGCTTGCACCTAGTAACTAGGACTTCCTGGGAGGTCATCCATCCCAAGACTCCTCTGGCTCAAGCGTGCTTAACCATGGATTTTTCCCCACAATTAAGCCCACTTAGCTCGACACCACCCCATTTGCAAAACTCCATAGTTAAGTGCGCTTGATCTAGATGAGTCTTGGGATGGGTGACCTCTCAGGAAGTCTTAGTTATCATGTGCAAGCCCCAGAGGTGATGATTGAGGCTATGCAATTCATTCAGCTAGTTTCAATCCCACCCCTTCACCCCTTTGAGCATCACTCGATGAAAGGAGTGCTAAGTGGAATATTCAAAATCACGTGAAATTGGATAGTTGTGACTAATACTCATGGGTATGGGTCATATATTAATGACTTACTCTACACATATCATCCCAAAAGTGATATCTCATATGTTGTATTGCAGAATCCCCTTGATGCTTAAATAAAAGAGTGAAGGGATCTATAATTGAATAGTACTTAAGGCACAATACTTGCTAAGGTTTTGCAAATGGGGTAGCAAGCTAAGTTGGCTTGATTGTGGGGAAAACTTCATAGTTAAGCATGTTTGAGCTAGAGGAGTCTTGGGATGGGTGACCTCTAGAGAAGTGTTGGTTATTGGTGCAAGCCTTGAAGGTGATGATTGAGGCTATGCGATTCATTTTTCTAGTTTCAATCCCACTTCTTCACCCATGTGAGCATCACCTGATGCAATGAGTGCTAAGTGGACTATTCAAAATCATGAGATATTGGTCAGTTGCGATTAATACTCATGGATATGGGTAATAGATTAATGACTTACTCTACGCAGATAATCCCCAAAATGATATCTCATATGTTGTATTCTGGAAGCCCCTTAATGATGAGTTTAGTTTCCATTGTGTTCGTTTAAGGTGTCACTCACTAGAGTAAGCATGGGGCCTAAAACACACATAAGGTCTTTAGTGTAAAGTCAATATAATTTCTTCTTGATATTTGGTACAATTTCTTCTTAATATTTGACACATCTTCAATCTCAAGTAGGGACATCAAAACGATGTTGGAAGACAAATTAGATCCCCTTGTTAACAATGGTACTCATTGTATAATGAAATACTTTGCATTTGTTAGGAATTGTCCCACCTTAACAATTTTGTAGAGTTGAATGGACTTGCTCCTTTTATGTTTTGTTGTCTTGTCAATGATCTAATCATATTCTATTGGTGCTTTGAACTTAAGATGTATATCACTTATTTGTCCAAATTGTGAAGTTGTTGCTTGTGAAACAAATGGTGAACTATAAGGTTGTAAGAGCTCCACATTGAAGATTGGACGAAGAATAAGATACAATGGAAAATCTATCTTGAAAGCATCATTGCCATATTAACATGTAATTGTGCATGGACCATATCACATTGGGTACAATTTATGTTGTTGGCCTTCACATATTTCCTTGTGAATATGAAGGCAAACCTTATCCCAAATAAATAACTTATCTAGGATATAATATTTAACATGGTATTGCTTGTACTTCTTTGATATTTACATTTCACTAGCATGGACTTGATTGGATTTAGTGAATGCACTTGACTACTTTGTCAATTTTTTCGTTTGATGCTGATGCATAATTGCATATAGCAGGACCTACTACTTGATTATCCACATCGATCAATGTTGCATGCTGAGGCACATAAAAAACTTCAAAAGGATCGTGTTATATTTAGTTTGGTTATAACTATGTTGTGCAAAAAATCAAATCTTTTATCCCAAGTGCAAGGTGTGTGTGATTGTACATTGTAGTAAGTGTATGATGGTTTTGTTGATGACTTCTATTACTCTTATCTATTTATGGGCGGTGGAAGTTGTTGACATATTAAGGCTTAGTCCAACGTGTTTTGGGGTGATGTCCAAAAATTGCTAATGAATTTGCAATATGTATTTGAAACTAAGAATGTTTGAGACTTGTAATTGACTATTGATAAAGGACAACTTCATTATATCCCATGACAAATCAATTCTCATGCATTGCACAAGGATCACCATATTTTACAACTTGTCAACAACAACAGAAAAAGAATCATGATTATAGTGCATTACATATGATGATTAGAAAATCAATGGAGATAAACTCACATAAACATTGAGGAATGACTAGAAGTGTGTAAAATCATTGCTTCCCATTAATCAATTTTGTAATGGTGCAAGCAATGCAAATTTTTATGTGCTTCTCCACATTTGCATAAAGGTTATAATAGAGTTTCATGGACATCAAAATATTTTACTAACTTCTCTGTATTACCAAAAAGTAACAAGGGCCATTGCTATGCATATCGAATAGTATGTTGGATCCTCCGTGATGAATAGGTAACAAAATTTGAGGTTCTTGAGAGAGGAATCAAGTTTTACTAACTTGGAGCAGTGTCTTTCTATGTCTATCTAACCTTACTCATACACACAAATTTTTGAGACAATGAAATACTTTTTTGTTGTTGTAGTAAATAACCTATTTTCAATAGATAACAATCACTACCTATTTTCACATTACACATTATTTTTTATATATTTTTTCATTTTGTTTTTTTCTAAAGCATGTCAAACCATCAATGGAACATCATTACATTACACTAAAAGGAATATTTAATTAGTTACATTACTACACATCATGGCTTGGTAACAAAGCGAAAATAGGTTAACAATCACAACTTATTTTCACATTACACATTATTTTTTATATATATTTTCATTTTGTTTTTATTTATAACATGGAAAACCATGAATGGAACATCATTACATTACACTACAAGGAATATTTAATTAGTTACATTACTATACATCATGGCTTGGTAAGAAAGCTTATGATATATGGATTACCTTAACATTAAATAAACATAATTTGGTTTTTAATATTGTTGTTATCATGATTAGTAAAAGAGCTATATTTATCATGATTATTTACTTGTAATATATTATTTTTTTTAAGTTAGGTTGGGTTTAAGTTGAGGTTAGTTTTAATGTTGGATGAAAGAATGATCTATCTAAAAGTGAGATGTTATCATCAGGATCGTGCAAGACTCGTTCGAGCATGGACACCGTTTGAGATAATTTTCCACAAATGATTTTCACTCTCAACCACTCCCTATAAAATTTGAACTTGTGACTTGATAAAAATTAAACCCCACACAAACCAATTAATCTACACTTCATGGATTCACTTATAATATAGTTATTAATTTACATTTTACTTATTTTGAACTTTTCATAATGTTAGATTTAAATTGTGTTAAAATTTATAATACCAAAATTAAGATGATATTATTAAATGAAAGTAAAAATTTATTAAAAATTAAAGAAAACAAAATCTTCAATAAATGGGGATCGGACACAAAGAAGGGAAACCTAAGTACCAAAAAGATCACTTTAAAAGAAATTCAACACACAAGAAAATTTAAAACTCGACAAAGTGAGGGAGACCTTGTCACAAATAAATATATTAAAAATATTTAAAAAGATTGAAAATATCTCTTTGAAAGAAAGGGAAACCTTGTCACAAATAAATATATTAAAATTATTTTAAAAGATTGAAAATATCACTTTAAAAGAAATTCAATAAACAAGAAAATTTTGACAAAGTCAAAGTAATCTAAAAATAAAGATATTTGAAAAGGACTTACGTGAAATAACCAACTTAAAGTTTAAAAATAAAATTTGGACAAAGTCAAAGTAATCTCTAAAAATAAAGATATTTGAAAAGGACTTATGTGAAATAACAAAGTTAAAGTTTAAAAATACAAAAAAATATATCAAATTATAGGGTGATGATGGCATGAGTACGAGGAATTTTTTTGAAAAGGACTTATGTGAAATAATGAAGTTAAAGTTTAAAAATAAAATTAAAAAATAAAGATATTTGAAAAGGAATTATGTGAAATAACAAAGTTAAAGTTTAAAAATAGAAAAAATATAGATTACATGAGTATGAGGAAAAATTTAGGCTTAGAGGGAATTTCAAAAATTGGAAATTAAAATTTTATGAAAAAAAATTAAATAAATTCAAAAAAAAGAAGTTGGGATTGTTGAGTTTTTATTTTGTTTTATTTTTAAATTTTGTGGGTTAATGTAATAATGGGAGTTTAGTATAGTAGTCTAGTTTAAGTGGTTGAATGTTTTGAGTTTCATGTAAGAGGTATTGGGATTGATCTTTCGGGTTAGTTGCTTTTGTTGAGTGTTTAATTCAAGGTCTTGATTGAGTCAGGAGTCATACTTAGTGTGGATGAGTTTACACTCGATACCCTTCATGAAATGAAAGGAAACACCCAAAAGTATTCTCATAAAGTTTTCCTTGAAAAATAATAACGAAGACCTAAGTTTGAGTTAGTTTTAAACCATCTTCCTTATCAATGTCATTGTATTCTATTCAATTTCAACATCGTCTTTAATAAAATGGGTGGCATAATGTTAGAAACTAGCTATGACACTTAAGCATACATGTTAATTAATTAGGTGGCATGTCTATACCATTACCATGAAATTAAATATTATTAGATGGGGATAATATACTAATGTAATAATTTAATAGTCTCTTTTTTTTCCTTTGGAAAAATACTTATATGTTGTTAGATCTTATAAGAAGTCTGTGTTGCTTTAACATTACCTTAATAGTATGGGGTCACCAGCAGGGGCCATCTTCAACCCATGTGTGGGGTTGCAAATTAGGAGGGGCCATTTTCGATCCCAAAGGACACCAAAATCTAAGTTTTCTTTTTGAGGTGTAGGTTATGCCACTAATAATGAACTAGAGATCTTTGTATCTTTTAAGGTACATGTTATGCCACTAATAATGGAGTAGAGACCTGGTGTTTTCAATGTACAAGGCTCCTAGAAAACCCCAATTTCTATAGTGAAATTCGTTGAGAATTCAACGTGGGAGTGTTGAATTTCGGGTGCAGAGGCCGAATTCACATGCACATGGCCACAAATTTTTCCATAGCAAGCCAAATTTCAGAGTTTCATGGCGGCTATGGCAGAAATTTTGTAATTATGCATTTTGAAAAGTTTGGAAAAATTATGAAATTCATAAAATTTGGGTAAGTTTTTGTACCATGACGTGGAGGCCACGTGGTGGGTGATGTGGCAGTGACATGGAAGTGGTGATGTGGACTTCCATGGTAGCAAGGCCACAATGGTGGGGCGATCAATGGGGCGGTGAGACGATACCATAAGTGGTATCACATCACTCACAAGGCGGTTTTTCCAAAGGTCTTCAACGATGCGAAACCAATGAAAATGTGCCACGTATCAGGGAAATTTTATGGTGTCGCATCGTGGAGGGGTTGTTAACCCTCAAGCACGTTGGTGATGCGAAATGGATCATTTTCCGTTGATATTTCCAGATCATCTTCACTGTTTGATCGAGTAATGAAAGTTCACAAGTCACATCGCGGAGGAGGTGTTAATCCTCAAGCACGTTGGAAATGTGAAATGGATCGTCCACCATTGATCTTCTCGGATCATCTCCACCATTCAATCAGGGAGTGCAAGTTCGTGCATTGAGGAAAACTGTGTGGGATGGGACCCACCCATCCCCGCGACCAATGAAGGGGTTCCAGGTGGAGGTATGACAGATGAGGTGGGACCCTTGTCCCATCTGAGGTCAGATGTGTGCTTGTTGGGTAGTCGATACATGTGGGGCCTCTAAATAAAAATATTTTATTAATTTTAAAGGTCAATGCAAAGTTAAATGAAGAGAAGGGAAAGAAAATAGATGAGAGAGGAGGAAGATGATGAAGGATGACGAGGTAGGGCAAGGGTGGCTAAGGGGTTGATGTGGGATCACCCCAAGGTGCCTTGTGGACCCATAACTTTAGATCAATAATTCTGTCAGCAATAATTAGTCAAATTGCCAGAAAAATATAGTGCTTTTGCAGGTCATAACCTTGCAAGGCATTTTTGAGGGCCTAAACAACGTTTTCAGGTAGTCAATTTTTACGAGAACAAGGTGGACCCATGGTACACCATATCCATGCAACTCAAATAAGAGAGTTCGAGGAGATATTTACAATGAGATATCTCGACTGAAAAACATAGCTCGTATGAGAAAGTTACAACATAAATAGTTAAGGGTAAAATCTGGGCACCAATTTACTTCCAAAAGGCATAACTCTTAGCTCAAAAGTCAGTTTGAGGTTCATGAGCAGTCTATGGAAATATCATGGACCATAGAAGACATCCATGGAGCCATATTTGGAATATGAGTATCTAAATTTATGCAGGATAGAAGAGAATACTCCCGTAACATTTTGTGCTAAAAGGGGGGAAACAATCAAAACTTCTAGAGACCATAACTTTCTGCTCAAAGCTCAGAATTGGGAAAACGAATAGTTGTCAGAAAGGTATTAAGGAGGAGAATCCATATACTAACCCATGAAATTAATCTAGGTATATTAATTTACATTCAATGTAAAAGAAGATGATTGGCGGCATTAAAGAGAAGGAAAATCTATGCATTCTTTTCTAGAATTGTGTATGTATATATTTTTGTCTAATATAAATTTATTTGCGTGCACATTTTCTTGTAGAATTTAGAGGTACAAGAATTTATTTTGGTTCTTGTATGAGAACCATAATCATGGAGGATGTCCAAGGGTCCTACAGTCATGAAGAGGAATTCAAAGGGCTACATGTCAGCATCGGAAATGTTGAGACAATGTCTAATGGAAGAAGAAACTGACAATAGCCTGTAACTATGAGAAGCTTGCAGAGAGAAGTGAAGAGTTATAGGGTAGATAATGAGAAGATTATGAAATATCAGGAAGATATACTACAAACATTTAACATGCTATAGAGGCAATCCAATAAATACTATGGCACAAAGCAAGAAGCTACTGCTAGACAAGTGATAACATCTGAATCCCATAGCAGAAGGGATGAGCATGGGAATGGCATGAAATCAAGAAATATGAGCATGAACCATCATTCCCTAGATAAATCCACTAGGAGAGCTCATGGAAGTTCAGGGCCAGGGAACGACCCAAGTGTGTCTCTTGTCAAGAGGCAGAGGAGAAGGCTTAAGGAAGATATCTTGTAAGGCGAATTCAAGAATATCAAGCCACCAAATTTCAATGGTGAGCACAAGGAGGGAGAAGAGGCCAAGGCCTGGTTATTGGAAATGAAGAAATATTTCCAGCAACTTGATTATCCCTCCAAGGTAGAGACAAGAATTGCAACCTTCCACTTGCAAGAAAAGGAGGCCATGTGGTGGGATCATCTTAAGCAAGCCAAACACCTTGATGAGAAGAAGATCTCATGGAGGCAATTCAAAGGATATTTCCATGAGAAATATTTGTCTGAGCATTACTATGAGAGGAGGATGAAATAATTATTTGAACTAAAGTTGGGAAGCATGACAATGGATGCGTATCAGAAGAGGTTCTTTAAATTGCCGAAGGATGAGAAGGTCAAAATACAAAGGTTCCTAAGTGGGTTACCTTTCTTCTACAATGACAAGATACAATATGATAACCCCAGAAATTTGGAGGAGACCATAAGAAGAGAAAATCATCTTTATGATCAAAGAGAAGGGAGACTAGTCTTCCAAAAAAATTGCAATGACAAGATGAAATGAAAGAGGGATCAAAGGCATAAAGGTTTTAATCCAACCTTTTTTAAGAACAACTCACAAGCAAATCAACAAGGGAATTCAACCCAAAATGAGCACAAGGAAACAAATTCATTTGGGAAAAGGCCAAGGCAGTAACCTGCACAATGTTTGGGATATGAGGGAAATCACTTATATAGGGATTTCCCTCACAAAGGAGAGAGAATGAGGAGTGTCCACAACATTCAGGAGGCTGGAACAATTAAAGATATGGGAGGAAGCATGCCAAGGATTTATGCAGCCTTGGACAACAAGTAAGCAACGTATCAATCCTCCATGATTGAAGTGGAAGGTAAGATTGATAACAAACCCATATCAATTTTAATTGATTTTGGAGCTAGCCATAATTACATAAACTATAACATTGTTGAAAGATTTCACTTCCAAAGGATTAAGCATAAGAAATCTTGGTTGGTTCAGTTAGCCAAAGAGAAAGATCAATGAGTTGGTTAAAGATTTGTTCGACAACACATGTATTCCAACAGAGGACTAACACCTTCAGTAACCACTCACATAACCAGATCAAAGATCAACACACTGATGTTTTCATGTGGTAAAACCCCTACGGGGAAACATCCATGACCCCAACCAATGCGACCACTTGGAGCAATTTATTAGTGCAAAAGAAAAATATTACAGAGAGATTTTACAAGAGAGTTTCTCACAATCGATCATCGGTAAATGAACCTCCATGCTCTTCAAATAGAGATCATGGACCAATCAGGTGTTAAGCCACAAATCAATGGCCATTAAGATCGAGGAGAGTATGAACTGTCAGATTACTCTATGTCGGGAACATATCGTGATCGTCGTATTTCCTAACTACAAATGCATACTAATGCATACTAAAGAAACACACTTTTACCTAACAACACATTAGACCAAGTAGATATTAACTAACTCCCAAGTGTCTAAATATCCTAACATCCCCCCTTAAGAACAACTTGGGATAGCATTGAAGGATCGACAATGGTGACACAATAGGAGAAGGAAGGAGGCATTAGAGCCTATCCCCCCTTAATGAAAACTTCCTGAACTCCTAACATAGATCGAAGTTTGGAAAACTTCGCTTCTGTAAGAGACTTTGTGAAAATGTCTACAACTTGATCTTCTGTAGGGCAAAAGAGCACTTCAATAACTTGATCATGAATGAGATTTCTGATGAAGTGCATGTGTATCTCGATGTGTTTTCTATGCTGATGTTGAAATGGGTCTTTGGCAAGCTTGATGGCACTCTGATTGTCAAACCAAAGGCTGGTCAGATGCTCTTGCTGGAATCCAAACTCTAAAAGGATTTGTCGAAGCCACAAGGCTTCCCGACTTACATTTACCGCTACTTGATACTCTGCTTCTGCTAAAGAAAGTACAATATCCTGTTGTTTCTTACAGGCCCAAGTGTTAGGTCCTGAACCAAGGTTGAAAACATAACCTGGAGTAGACTTCCAATCACCAGGGTCGCCGACCCAATCTGAATGAGTGAAACCAACCAATAAAGGAGTCCCCCCTGAACTGTAAGTATCCTGAACTGAACTGTACCACATACATAGCGAAGTATCCTTTTAGCTGCTTTCCAATGGATTTCATGGGGTGTTTGCATATATCGGGAAACAAGACCAACAACAAAGGAAATATCAGGACGAGTATGAGTCAAGTATAAGAGGCTACCAACTAACTGATGGTACAAGGTGACATCAACTTCGGGAGAAGTACATGTGGTAGTAAGCTTGACTCCGGACTGGAAGGGAGAAGGGGATGGTTTACAATCGTCCATGTGAAAGCGACGAAGAAGGTAACAAGCATACTTAGACTGGGAAAGAAAAATTCCTTCATTGGTTTGCAAAACTTGGAGGCCAAGGAAATAGTGCAAAAAGCCTAAGTCTGTCATTCCAAATTTATTCTTAAGGTTGGTTTTCACATGGTTTAAAAGTTTTGAGTCACTACCAGTAAGGATAAGGTCATCAACATAAAGGAAAAGGATTATGAGATGGGTTCCTACTTTCTTGGTATAGACATTAGGATCATAATGGCATCTAGAGAATCCAGTGCAAATAAGAAAGCTGTCCATTTTGGCATACCAAGCTCGGGGAGCTTGCTTGATACCATAAAGAGATTTCTTAAGGTGACAAACAAAGCTAGAGTCATTCTGGACATAGCTAAGAGGTTGTTCCATGTAGATTTCGTCTTGCAAATCTCCGTGCAAGAAGGAGGATTTAACATCCATCTAATGGACCTCCCATTTATGTGAGGCAGCAAGGGCAAGAACAAGGCAGATGGAATTCATTTTGGCTAAAGGGGCAAAGGTTTCATTATAGTCAATTCCTTCAATTTGGGAAAATCCTTTGGCAACTAACTGAGCCTTATGTCTTTCAACACTTCCATCTGATGCATACTTAGTTCTATAGACCCATTTACATCTGACAAGTTTTCTTCCTTTTGGAAGAGGTACAAGATCCCAAGTATCATTTGCCATTAAAGAACGATACTCTTCATTCATTGCTGTATCCCAATTTGGATGACTTGAAGCTTCTGCAAATGTCTCTAGATCATGAGTTTCTGAAACTTGAGCCAAAAGAGAAGAGGCTCACTGAAACTGTGAACGTGTCCAACGTTGATCTAAAGGATCACCGAAAAGATCACTAGCTGCTTCTCGTGTTGAACGAACCCATCTAGGAAGCGGTGGAGCTGGTGCTGGTTCAGGTTCAAAGGACTCATCTGGATGAATGTGAATAGGTGGAGGTGGACTTTCATCCTCACTGTCATCACCTGAAGAAGAAACTAGAACAAAAGAAGACACAAATGCCAAAGATGGTTCGCAGGCCAAAGAAGGCACAACTGTCGAATCAGGATCGCAGGCCAAAGAAGGCACAAACTCCGAATTAGGCTCGCAAGACAAGATATTTTCATCAAATTTAACATCTCTTCTAATAATAATTTCATTACAATGTGGTTGAAGAAGTTTGTAACCTTTGACATCTTCATAATAACCAACAAATATACACTTCTCATTTTTAGGTTGCAATGCTTTCCTTTTCTCATCAGGAATGTGAGCCCATGTTATACTACCAAATACACAAAAGTGACTTACATCTGGTTTAATTTTATTCCAAGCTTCTTTCGGTGTTATATTTTTAAGAGCCTTTGTGGGAGTGCTATTTACTATGCAATTTGCATAGTTGATGGCTTCCACCCAATAATTTAGACTTAATCCCTTAGATTGGATCATACAATTAACCATTTCTTTTAATGTGCGGTTCTTTCTCTCGGCAACACCATTTTGTTGTGGTGTATATGGAACAGTGTGTTGCATTTGGATGCCCTGTGTAGTGTAGTAACTTGTAAAATTATTTTTCACATATTCGCCTCCATTATCTGTTCTTAACCTTTGAATTTGATATCCAGATTGCTTTTCTATAAGGGCCTTGTAGGCCCAAAACTTGTCAAAAACTTCGCTCTTAAGTTTTAAGAAGTAAACCCAAGTACGTCTGGAAAATTCATCAATGAAAGTTAAGAAATACTTGCACCCAAAAAAAGAAGGAGAAGAAAGTGGACCACAAAAATCATTGTGAACAAGCTGCAAAGGGCCCAATGTTTGCCAACATGCACGTTGGTAAAAAATGTCCCGATGATGTTTGCCGAGAACAAAACCGACACAAACACCATCTCTGCATGAAACAAGAGGAAGACCAGTCACCATCTGTTGATTACATAGTTGCTGCAAGGAGCGATAGTTTAGATGACCAAACCGCTCATGCCAAAGTTTGCTCAATTCATCACTACGAGCAATATGATGACCCAAAGTTGTCAAACTTGTATAACCTGGTAGTATCATCAACAATTCTAGTTGCAAGAATATGCTTAGGATATTTTAGATCCTTGATTACAACTTGGTGAGGTAAAAACTCTACAATTTTACCTTCACCTAAATGAGTGATTTGATATACTAATAGAAGGTTACAAGAAAGACTTTGAACACATAATATATCATTGAAATGACCATTTTCTACTTGAATTGTTCTAGATCCTTCAACACTAAGAGATCTATCATCACCAACAAATATTTTCTTGGTGTTACATTCATTTAGAGACGAAAATATGTCTCTATCCTTAGCCATATGATAAGATGCTCCATAATCAATAAGCCACTCATCAAAAGTAGAAGTAAAAGTTGTATTGAAGGAGAAACCAGAAGATGAAAGTGCATGTCCATGAGAAGAAGAAGAAGAACTAGAATCAATACTGATGTTGTGTTTCTTCATCACTGCTTCTAAAGCTGGCATCTTCTTGAAACATTTGGACTCATCATGACCATATTTATCACAAAAGTTGCAATGTCTGTCAATCTTCTTATTTTTATATTTTTCTCCTTTGTCTCCATTAGGAGCGAAAGCTGTCTGAGTGGGTTTGGGACCGCAAGATTGATGAAGGTATTTGGACATGAAGGAAAATGCACATGCAAATACAACATCCATGGATGGATAGTATACATCATGCTATTTATGGTGGTATGTGGCACGTCACATGGATCCTCATGGTTGAAGAGAAATGAATTTTTGAAGATGACAAAGTGAATTGAAAAAGGAAGTACATGTAGGCCCTGAAAATAATTAAAGAAAATAATTACAAAATAAGAAAGTGTCAGG
>ML789220.1:310731-329808 GCA_009831015.1 Picea engelmannii | reverse complement strand
GCAGGACCTGCGATTAACCTGTGGCTTGAGAAACCGCGACTCAGGGGCATCTAAGCCGTCAAAATCACCCGGGGATCGCACCCGGCCTGAGCCACACCAACCCTTAACATGGTTGGATTTTTTTTCCCCGCAGGTTTCGAACCAGTGACTTTAACATCACAGAGTGGCTTAACAACACACTCCGTCACCGACTGTCCTACACCTCAGGGACGTTGCACAAACATTTTAAAAAGATAAGTGTTTATCTAATTTCTGAGTTTTCTTATGAGTCTTATGGCTGTGGATTTTGTCCCGTGTATGAGAATGGTTTTATGTCTTGTTGCCGATGATTTAGTAGCTGCATTCATGTTCATTTAGAATGTTGTAGATGCATTTAATTATGGGTATCAAAATCTAGTTAAATCTATGTTTAATTTGTATCTTGCAAGCTATAGGAAATGAGTTAGCATTTTTATTTTTATTTTTTCCACGTAGTAATGTTCCCTGGTTAAACCGAGGAACGTTACAAGTTCAATTAGATGATGGTGATTTTAATGATGTATTATTTTTTCCAAGTCTCTCCTACAACCTTCTATCAGTATATCAAATCACTCATTCAGGTGAAGGTAAAACCATAGATTTTTCACCTCACCAAGTTGCACTCAAGGATTTAAAATATCCTAAGCATGTTTTAGCAACTAGACTTGTTGATGATATTACCAGGTTATAAAGATTGACAACTTTGGGTCATCATCTTTTCCATAAATTTTATTTCTCACAACAATGACTTGAAAAAACTTTGGGATGAGCTGTTTGGTCATCTAAACTATCGCTCATTGTAACAACTATGTCATCACAACATGGTGACTAGTCTTCCTCTCATTTCTTGTAGAGACGATGTTTGTGCCAGCTACGTTTTCAACAAACATCATTGAGACAATTTTGACAAACGTGCCTATTGGCACGACTAGATCCCTTTGCAACTTGTTCATAGTGATTTGTATGGTGTGGTTCCTTCTTCTTCTTTCTTTGGGTGAAAGTAATTCTTAACTTTCATGGATGACTTCTCCATATGCACTTGGGTTTATTTATTAAAACTTAAGAGTGAAGTTTTTGAGATGTTTTTGGCCTACAAGTCTCTTGTAGAAAAATAATCTGGATTTTAATTTCAAAGTTTAATACAAGATAGTGGAGGTGAATATGTTAACAAAAAAAATTGAAATCCCATAAAGGATTTAAAAAATAGAACATCAGAAGAAGCATGGAGTAAAATTAAATTGGATGTAAGCCACTTCCGTGTGTTTGGTAGTAAAACATGGACTCACATTCTCAATGAAAAAAGGAAAGCATTACAACCTGAAAGTGAGAAGCGCATTTTTGTTCGATACTCTAAAGATTTAAAATGATATATATGTAGCACACCCGACCCCCTAACCCTCGCTTAGGCTACTGGGCTGTTAATATTTCTCTTTCCCAACTCAAATATTATCTGTTTCTAAGGACCATAGATGGATTCTACTCAGCGAGAGCTTTCTAATGACTATGACCGCCCAAATTCGATCTTTGGATCTAAAGTTACAACCTCCCGAAGTTTCTAGGATCTCACTAACAAAATCCATCTTACTGCCATGTGGCATCCACGTGGATTCCTACCACTCGTACCATCTGATGTGGCACTTGCCATTAACTCACCATTCAAAGGTTCCAACTTCACGAACCTTTCATTGTCGTCATCGGGGTCTGTCTCCCACTGGATACCATTTACCCCGACTTCCCTATCTCGATGACAATCGTCCCACTAGGATATTTCCAGAACTGTCGACTCTCGGATCGAACCTTCGTCGACTCCAATTAAATCGGTGCCTCCAACTTGCATGGTTTTTAACTTCCACTGCACTAGTCCTTTGCTTTGGTGTGTAGGTGGGTCCTATTGCAAATCCACGACTGAGATCTCATCTTACCCACCTGCAGATCAACGACTATAATTTAATCTCGAGATCTTGTCATTTTCGGCACATGCCCCTAACCAGACTTCAAGACCGATGCCCGACATCTTTCGACCAACAACTAAGATATAATGACAACTAGATTTGGAGGTCTACATTGTAGTTGAATCCATAAAGGCTTCCAACCCCCATCCGGGACCACTCATGTCCATCAACCATACCAATGCTGACACATGTCACCCCTATAGATATGCTGGCTGCCAAGATAACACGCCACGCCAACATGATGTCATGACCCCCTTTCACTTAACGAAACCTACAATGTTATATGACATATATCAACTCTCTCATGTGTACCGATCGATGACTCTCATCTCTTTTCAAGATCTTTATCATCGTCAACATCCTATGTGTTCATCACTCGCTTCACCAACCATATATACCTCAATGACAATGCATCTATTACCAATGGTCCAGATCTCGTCGAGGTCGCTTCCGACAAATTGACTGTCCTCATCCCTTCTCTAGAACCTTGTCGCATTGTTGGACTTCACTTAAGTCCTGAAACTCAATTGTTCTTGATGACGATACCTTCCTCGACTAAGGGATGAGATCCACTCACCCTACCAAATCAACGACTATAATCCTTTCCAACTCAAAGAAAGATTTTATACTAGTTAATGATCCGATATCATAACTTAACCAATTTCAGGGGTTCATCAAGGATTTTTCCAAGTCTTCAGGAGTCAAAAAACTGCTCTAAGACAATCAAAGCCATTTCAACTTTATCATAAATAATCTTCTTGCATATCTTGCAATATCTCCACATACAGATCTAGATTTCCTCAGGACTCAAGGTCTTCTATCCATCGTAGGGACTTCCTAGACATCAGGACACTCACATCACCACAAAACTCACATCACCGGGTAAACAATGTTTTTAGGTTGCAAGGTCCTTAAGGACACATACTATCCACACTTGTTCATTTTCACAATATAACAAATCAAGTAAAAATCATGGAAAACATATCCCAATTACTTAGGGGTTCCATTCATTGATTATAAGCATTCACATTTGCCATTTAAATCAAGCAAATACATAATTACTTCATTCATGCATAGTTAAACAAACCATTTTAAATACTTTTCTGAATGGGGAAATGTCCATAACCAATTGACTGAGAGAGGATGCCCTTCCTCCCAACCTCAAGCCATACTGTAGAGTTCCTTCCTATAGTATGCCACCCTTGTGCCAAGCCATTATACCACAAGGGGAATGATTTAGGTGGTTTCCAAGCTCAAGATGGTCCATGAAGGTTGCTATCCTTCTTTCTCTGACAACAACAAAAGTTCCCCCCTTTCCATTGAGCTCAGGGTCTCTACAGGTTTATTAGGTAGTTTATCAACTAGATTTCTTCTGCACAAGGGGGTCCCTTCTTTGCTATACAATACCTCGATGAAATCCCCTTACCAATGTTGATTTATTTCCATTAAGTACCAAGAAGTATCCCTCTATTGCTTCTGTCTGGATCTAGGTCTTCTATGTTTTAGGGTAATCACCATAAGATTGGACAAGCTTCCTATTTTCTTCAAGGAAATCTCTCCACTCTCTTCTCTCCTTCAATATGCGCCAATTAACACCTCTATTCACTGTGCTCTTATCATGCGAACTCGTCATTCCTGAGTTCTTTCTCAGATTTTTCTTTTGATACCACTTGATCTAAATGGATGCCATTGGCCTCCCACCTATTCCAACTGGCTCATTTTGGTAATTTTCTACTTTGGTAGTTTTTTCCCTAGTTTTCGGGTCCCTGACTTGAGGGGCCGTTTTGTGGCCCTAAACAACGTTTTTTAGGGGTCACCATAGTCAGAATGACCTTTGCTAGACAACAACAAACTGTTTAGTCCTAAGATAAACCCTTCCAATGGGCAAAGTGCGCCTAAAATGAAGATCGTATGAAAAAGTTATGACCCCAAAAAGTTGATGTACTAACTTACCCAAATGGGGCCCACATGAATTTTGGAGCTTCATTTCCTAGGGTTAGGTTTTTTGGATGTCTAGGGTTTTTGACCGATCCAGAATTGGATCCAGGAGCTTGATGGGGCTCAGAAAGGCCTAAAAATAAAAGTTCTCATAATGGCTTCAAAATGGACATGTGCGTAGGCCTTGCTGTTATGAACCCAACATAACTTGAACGGGCTCAAACATACTTCGTATGCTCCATATATCGCGATTTGTTCATTTGGCCAAACAAGCAAAAAAAATGATGATTGTATAGTCCGTATAGTGCCATGTGGCAGCTGATTGTACATGCTGTACAACTGACGTGGAAAGGCACAGTGGATGTTGACATGGCAGTGTCTAGAGGTGACATGTGGCAGTTGACCGTACAGTGACATGGACAGGTTGCTGACTGGGAAAGTACAGGTGGACCAATCAGAGTGTGAGACGTGTCACCACTGCAAGGGTGACACATGGCACATCTGTACGACAGACGTGGCATGGTCATATGACACATGGTAGGGTCGTATGACACATGGAAGGTTTAGTGGCAGACATCTGGGCATAAATATGGATGAATTGAGTGCTAACACGTGGCATCGGTTTGGGCGAGTGGTGAGGTGCCACGTGGCACCCATTTATTGGCTCATTATTGGTTGGAAAATTATGGAGCACATGGGATTTGAAACCACGACCTTCACCCGGGAGAATGACTTGGTAGGGCCGAGCTAGCCATCCTGCCCTCACTTTGTTACTTAATAACTATGCGACAAAACTTGTATATAAGTTTGAATCAGTGCTACGTCGACGAAGGTTAGGGCTGGGGCTAGGCCCCAGTCCCCGGTGCAGAACCATATGAATACACCATAGAAACACATAATATACCCTTTGGTGCGCGCAATTATGACTTGTGTCCATCTCTTAGCGTATATCATGGGACCACATCCCATGTGACCCGGTACTTTAACACTTGGCGCGGATTGTAAGCGGTTAGCTCCCGATTTTGTGGGATATTTACCATATGACCCGGTGCTGGAGTTTGTGTGTTGGCGTGTAGAGTTTAAGCATTATTCCCAGTCTATCGGGCTAGCCCACTGACCAAGGGCATAACCATAGGCCAAATACCAAGGGGTTAAGGAATGGGCACGTGGATGCTAAGGATGACACATTGATAGATAATGGATCTCAATCTAACTTGATTTCAGGGGAATTGGTTAAACAATTGGGATTAAACACTCGGATGCATCATAAGCCTTACACACTTAAATGGATAAGAAACAATCATCAATTGCACATAACAAAGCAATGCATATTAAAATTTGTAATTTCATCTAAGTTGCTAACATGTGATGTGGTGCCACTCAATGAATGTGGAATGGTCTTAGGAAGTCCTTACTTGTATGATTGTAAATCGATCTTCTATAGGGAAAATAATCAATATCACTTAACCAAAGCAGGTCAAGAATATGTTGTTCATGCCCATCATTTAAAGGAAAATAAATCTCTTCAAACTATTGAACAATTAAGAAAGGTGGCTCATGCAAGCAACACACCTATAATTGTTTCAAGTCAAGTAATTGATCTTAAGCAAGAATAGGAGATGATGGTAGAATGGAAAATCAATCACACTTTTCTCCAAGATAAGCTAATGTCGTGCAAGTATTGCAAACATATTAGCTCTTTTGTAGTCATATTTTTGATGCTATCATGAGTAATGTTGTCAACATGGATGATAGTGGCTTCAGTAAGATGTGACAGAGTACAAGTGGCTAACAATATGCTGTCATTTATCATGATTGTTTTGTAGTTGATCTTGATGAGACAGGTGCACATGACATAGTTTAAAGACATAGAACAAGTCGAGTGGCCTATCCCATACTTGATGACTGGTCAGTAACCTTTTGGGGACCAAAAGGAATTTAGTGGGGAGGTGTGATCCAAAATTAGATCTAGGAGCTTGATGGGGCTCAGAAAGGTCTAAAAATAAAATTTCCCAGAATGGATTCAAAACAGACATGTGTGTAGGCCTCAACGTTATGAACCTAACACAAATTGAATGGGCTCAAACGAGCGTCGTATGCTCCAGATATCGTGATCTGTTCATTTGTCCAAACAGGCAAAAAAAATGATGACTGTACAGTCTGTACAGTGCCACGTGACAACTGTCTGTACATGTCGTACGATCGTACAACTGATGTGGAAAGGCACAGTGGATGTTAACGTGGAAACATCTAGAGGTGACATGTGACATCTGACTATACAATGATGTGGACAGGTTGCTGACTGGGCAGGTACATGTGGACCAATCAGAGTGTGACATGTGTCATCACTGCAAGGGTGATACGTGGCACGTCCATACGACGAACGTGACAGGGCCATATGACACTTGGAATGTACAATGGTAGGGCCATACAACATGTGGGAGGTACAATGGCAGAAACCTATATGAATCGATCACTGACACGTGGCATCGGTTTGGGTGAGTGGTAAGGTGCCACATGGCCCAGACATGGGCTGCCATGTGGCACCCATTTATTGGCTCCTTATTGGTTGGAAAAATTATGGAGCGCATGGGATTTGAAACTACGACCTCTGACCGGGCGAATGACTTGGCAAAGCCAGGCTAGCCAACCCACCCTTGCTTTGGTACTTAATAACTATGCGGAAAAACTTGAATGTAAGTTCGAATCAATGCTACATCGGCGGAGGTTAGGGCTGGGGCTAGGCCCTAGCCCCCGACGCAGAACCATATGAATACACCATAGAACCACAACATATACCCTTTGGCGCTCACAATTATGACTTGTGTCCAACTCTCGACGTATATCACGGGACCACATCCCATGTGACCCGGTACTTTAACAATTGGCATGGATTGTAAGCGGTTAGCTCACGGTTTCATGGGATATTTACCATATGACCTGGTGCTGGAGTTTGTGTGTTGGCGCGCAGAGTTTAAGTGTTATCCCCGGTCGATCGGGCTAGCCCATCGACTAGGGGCGTAACCATAGGCCAAAGACCAGGGATTTAAGGAATGGGCGCGTGGATGCTATCCTGAGGCCGCATGGCCACACACAAGACCATCAACTAGATTTCAGGAGGGTGCCAGTGCACAAGCCTTAGCGCTTGGCTACATGGAGGCACCCAATGTGACCAGGGGCGCGGAGATAAAGGGGTTGCGCCATATATTTTCCATATAGTGGGTTTTTCACTATATAATATGATTTTTAAATGGATTTTCAGCCTGATTAAGGGGATTTGATCCATTTTTGGAGGATCTTGGGCCCTTTTTGAGGCCAAATCTTGGGGGGAAGTTGGGAGATGGTTACCAACTTCAGGCCTATATAAACCAGGGCTTCTTGAAGCGAAGGAGGAGGTTCAGAACAAGTTTATGCTGCCGAATTGTTGAGCCAAAGCCATAGTCATGTAGGGAAGCTATTGAGGAGCACACCTTTGCGGGTCATTTATGGGAGCTTTGTTCATTTGATTTGGGTGTCGTCAGTTTTGATGGGTTCTTGAGATCTGGTAGAACACGACCAACTCATTGTTGTAATCCATTGGAACTTTCATGATGTATATTTAAAGCTTCGAACAAAAATAAGAAATCCCACTGAGACATAGGCCCGGAGACGTAGGCGAGATTGCCAAACTCCGTTATCACATTGGTGTTTATGGGTTTCTGTCTTCATTCTTATGTTCAGATCTGTACATTTCTTAATGGCTGTTATGTTTCCTCATTATTTCTTCCTCTTTCACTAATTTCCTAAATGGCAATTTAACACATGCATAACAATTCAACCATTGTTGTTTAAAAGATCTTTTTGGATCATTGACATTCTTATTTATTCGAAAAATGCCTTTAGAGCCTCATTGTAATCATCTTCTTTCGAATGAGCGCATATGTCACATCTCTTCTCAAAGATAAGACACCACCATTATAGCAAGCTTGTTTCCTCTGCATTTTACAGTTTCAGCTTATTTCCTTATTGAATAGAAACCAATTTTATTGTATATCTATTATTCTGTGTTAAGCATCTTTTGATAATAATCTGTATTCATTTTTTTCTGCAAATATATTCTGGATCAATGGTATCATAGAAGTCTTCTCCTTTTCATTCTTAATGCATGTCCCCAACGAGGTCAGGGTACAAAGAATTGGGTCTCGAGCTTGTTTCTCTTGAGGAAAAAAGCTCTCGCACGCCAAAACGATCTCTCATGGCAGAAGAAAAGAAAGACGATGGGATAAGATATCCCTTCAAATTTTTTTTCGAGGAAGCCCCCATGCAACAGAGGAATGAGATGATGGATAGTTTTGCGCAAATCCTTCGGTGACTGCCAACAAGCGACACATCTTCCTCAAACGGAGGCATCACCCCCTTCAAGGTACAAATCAACTTTGATATTCCTATATTTGACGGTCAGATAGATGCAAATACGGTAGAAAAATGGTTGAATCTAATAGAAGGGTATTTCTCTGCCCATAACTTCTCGAATAGAGAAAATATTACTTTTTCACTCCTCAAAGCCATCCCCCATGTCAAAGATTGGTTGGAAACTTTTTGTGAGCAAAAGGAAACATAGCAACCCTCATTATTTACAGTCACAGTCACTTGGGAGTTCTTCAGGGATTCTATTAAGGAACAATACTACCCTGTTGGAAGTTATGATGACCTATACACAAAATGGACCATGCTGTGGCAGGAAAGAGACCAAGTGCTGCCCGAGTTCACAAATGTCTTCCATACATTGCGCACCAAGCTGGGTATCAAAGATTCTGAGTGACATTTGGTGCTCAAGTATCTCAACGGTCTGCATAGATACATCCAGGCCGAAATGGAGTTTCTAGACATCTCATCCTTTGGCGCGGCCTACTGATATGCCGTCAAAATCAAGAAGAAGCTCAAACAAAAGATGCAATTTGGGCATGGGAACCCCTCACAGCAAAATCCAGGAAAGGGCGGCCCCAACCCACATAACAAAGGATAGAGCAAAGACAGACAACCTCATGACAACAATTATAGGCTGCAAACAAATAAGGACACTAGAAAGACAAAGAAAGATACCAGGAAGTGGTGTGACTTCCATAAGAGCCCCTGACATAACACTACTGATTGCTGCTCGAAGCAGTCATTGGTGGTTGAGGTGAAAGCCTCTGAATCATATGCGGGTTTTGACTCCGAGTCAGCACCAGAAATGGGGAGACATATCATAGACGCTGCACCCAGTGCTACCGTTTCTACAACCAAGCTCTATGTCGGTGAGCTAGACGATCCAGAGGAAGGCAAGCTCCTTTTTCAGTCACAGATGTGGGTGAAGGGTACCCCACTGCACTTCATCGTTGATAACGGTACCTAGAAGAACCTTATCTCAACAGAGATTGTCAAGTGACTTTCCCTGCTGACAACGCCACACCTGCAACCCAACACCATCAGATGGCTCCGACAAGGAAGCAACATCCGCGTCAACCAACAATACCTCTTGTCATATGACATCAAACACTTCAAAGAGGAGGTATTATGTGATGGTTCCCCTATCAATGTTTGTAATGTTCTTTTGGGCCAACCATATTTATGGAAACATCATGCTTTATATGAGTTTATGCCTTGCAATGTTATTATTACTTTGAACAAAAATTGTACAGGATACCTGAGGCAGTCCCACCCAGTGTTATTTCCTTGATCTCTACCAAGCAATGCATAAATGTCATTTCTCATATAGGGAAGTTTGTCTTCTTCATGATTCACTCTCAGAATGAGCAAAAGATCATAGCCACATCTAGGGTCTCCGTAGTCGACCTCTACACACAATAAAAGCAAGTGGATAAGGTCGTGGAAGAATACTCAGATATATTCTCCTCACCTACCGAGGTACCTCTGCACTGTCAGGTCAAGCACCCCATCAATATGACCCTTGACGCACCGCTTCCCAATGGGCTAGTATACCGCCGCTCTCTATTAGAGAATGAGGAGATCAAGCGACATATCCAAGAACTACTCCACAAGGGGCACATCCATCCCATATCATCACGTTGCGGGAGCCCAATCATCTTGGTACAGAAGAAAGATGGAACCTAGTGACTTTGCACTGATTACCGGGCCCTGAATAAAATCACAGTGAGAAACTGGTACCGAATTCCCTGAATCGACGACCTCCTTGATTAGCTCACATGGGCATCATCATTGATCAACATGACGTACATGTGGATTCAACCAAAATCCAAGTCATCCGTGACTGGCCAGCCCCAACCACACTCACTGAGCTTCGAAGCTTCTTGGGCCTTGCCAATTTCTACCACAAGTTCATGTTGGGATTCTCCCATATTGCATGGGACCTCAGCAAAGTAACCAGGGATGGTGGTAAGGAAAATTTTGTGTGGGGTCGGTCCCAACAACAAGCGTTCTATGATTTGAAGCAACGCTTGTGCTCAGCCCCAGTACTTTCACTACCGGACCTGCAACAACCCTTTGAGATCGAGACAAATGCTTCAGACTATGCTATGGGTACCATTCTCACTCAGCACGGCCACCCTGTGGCCTATCATAGTGGTACACTATCAGATGTTGTCCGTAAGTACTCTACTTACGACAAAGAAATGTACTCCATTGTGCAAGCCTGCTGCCAGTGGAGAAATTACATTCTTGGGAAGGAGACAATCATCCACACTGATCATAAGCTACTGCAGTTCATGCAGACACAATGAAAATTGTAGAATGACCGCCATCAGAAGTGGTCCACGTACTTGCAACAATTCCACCTCAACATCAAGTATAAAATGGGAAGCACCAACCTCGTCGCTGATTGCCTCAACAGAGCACCAGTAGTGACACTCACCATGGTGCTATAGCCTATTGCATCCATGAGACCTCTATATGGCCCCAACTTTATGAGATAGACCCAAACTTCGCCACCACCTACCAAATGCTGGGTGCAAATGTAGTTGTCACTAATTTCCATCTTCAGGATGAGATGATGTGTCGTCTGGGCCATATCTGCGTTCCATCAAGTGAGCGAGTGAAGTTGATCTGGGAATCCCACTATAGTCATGTGGTAGGACACTTCAACATCGAAATGACAGTGGAAATGCTGTAGAAACATTTATACTGGATGAAACTTTGACAGGAGGTCAGGAAGTATATCAAGTCCTACACTACTTGCACGATTGCCAAACTGACCACTAAGAAACATGGCATGTACACCCCTATGCCTACTCCTAGCAGGCCATGGGAATCCATCTCAATGGACTACATGTCAGGCTTCCCATCCACCAAGCATGGCAATGACTGTGTTTTTGTGGTTGTGGATCGTTTTTCTAAGATGGCGATTTTGGTCGCCTACAAGAAGAGCATCACATCAAAGGCCACTGCCAAGATCTTCTTTGAACGAGTCTGGGTACATTTTGGAATCCGACAAACCATTGTCTCATATCGGGACAGTCTATTTATCATCACATTCTGGTCAAGCCTCTGGTCACTGTTGGACATCAAGCTCACCAAATCCACGACCTCCCACCCTCAGACAGATGGCCAAACCGAGGTCACAAATCAAATGATCGTGCATATCCCACACATGTAAAATTCCAAGGACCCTCTCTCATGGGATGAGAGTCTCCCCTATGTTCAACATAGCTACAATTGAGCCTGACATAGCTCAACCAACCACAACCCATTTCAGGTGGGGTTGGGATTACAAACATTGGGTCCCATAGATGTTGCACTACCCCTTGCGGTCACCTCGATTGACTCATCTCCTGCTCCAAATGAAGTTGACAAAGACACATAGTTCATTGAGCGGACCCAACACATCCGCCAATAGGTTCAGGATATCCTACAGAAGCTCAATGACAAGTACAAGCAATGCCATGATCAACACTAGGTGCCACATAAGTTTAAGGTGGGCGACAAAGTTTGGTTGCACTTGCAGAAAGAGCGTCTTACAGGACCCCATCGGAAGCTTCGCCCACTCCGTTATGGGCCGTACACCATCACCAAGGATGTGGGTGATAATTATTTTGAGCTCAACATTCCTCCTTTCCTTGACCTGCACCTAGTGTTCAATGTGGATACCCTTCGACCATATTTCCCACCATTATTGGACACCTCAGAGATAGAAGAACAACTGACACCAACAAAGCTCAACCCCGACTACATATAATAGGCATCCAATGATCAGATTGTGGACAAACATATTAAACTTCACCCAATTCCTATTTATTTGTATAATGTGTTTATCACTTTTGAGCGGGGTTGTGTTCAATTTCTTGCAGATTGACAATAGCATTACATTAGTAGATGCCCCTGAATCGACTAGGCAAGTATGTATATTTCTGTTAAAAAATTCAAATGTCAAGAGGAAAGGAGGGATAAAAGGCCTCCCCTTTTTGTCTAACGAGAAAGCATTCACACTTGGTTTATTTGTTAAATCCGTGGGAGATGGGAGCTCACCTTGATCAATGCTTGTTATAGGGGATTCTATTGATTTTAATGTCTGTAAAAAAAAATCCTTTTGTTGAGGGATTCTACACATTTCCATGATAGATACATTAGCTTTCATCTTCTTCAAGTTTTCTACCACATTGTAGTCTACTTTAGGATCTCCCTGTGTGAGTATGTTTGTGGTATTTTTTTGAAATGAAAATAGGGGTTTGGGGCAATCAGTCGCTGGACTCCCTCTGGATAACTGCATAGTGGTGGGGTTATTTTGGACCATTTGACTCCTACATCACATCTGTATAGCTATAACTTCAGCAGGAGGTTAATGAACTTCAACGACGTCGTTGAAAGGAATCAGGTGGTTTGAATCCTATAACAACATGGTGGTCTCTTCCGGGGGCTCTTGACTTTTCTGATCGATGGCGTTTATTGCCGAGCCATTGAGTTGTTCGGTTAGGGAGAATTCATATAGGAATAAGTTAACCATTAAATTCATAACATGCAACCATTGAGGGTAGTCCCTTTATGAATGATTCTATTGGTGGTACGTGCATAAAGAGTTAGATGCTATAGTCCCTAATTCAATGTTTAGGTTAGCCGGGGGAGGTTCTATAGATTTGAAGGGTGGATTTCTTTTTAAAAAGGGTTTATAAGGTCTTTGATTTTGGTTTCCCTCTCCAACACTCCTTTTCATATCTACGATCTTGTTGGATAGTTTTTTGAGCATCTGCTGCAGATTTTCTAGATCTCCTCCTTCTTTATGAGGACCTGGTTCTGTTGGTTTTCTCGGGGGTCTTGTTAACAAAATTTCTCTCTTAGGTAGAGGTTGGGTTTCCTTCTTAATTAGTGAGATATGACCTTCTTTGCATCCTTTCATTTTAAATTCAATGGTTTCGCTTCTTCAAAATTTTCGGCTAGGGTATGTTTGACAACCCTTTTTATGAACATGGAAATAGAAGCTGGGAGAGCATTAACGTATACTTCAATTTGCAACTCTTGGGTAGGTTTAGCTTCGAGTTGAAATTTGTTCAAGATAGTGGTAAATATTTTGTTGAAATCTTTAACCTTTTCTTTTGGACTCACAATGGTGGTGAAAATTTCAGCCATTAAAGATCCCGTGGTAGTTTCTTCATCAAATTTGTCTAAGAAATCCTTTTGAAACTTTGTCCAACTAGTTATGGAACCAACTGGTAGGTTAAAATACCAAGTCGAGGATGAATTCTAAAAGGTATAGGGAAAAATCCTACACACTACATCTTCATGTTTCATGGTCATCAATCTTATTGCTAATATGAACTTCTTAATATGGTCCCGAGGCAATCCAGAGGTTTCGGGGTAAAATTTAGGAAGTAATTTTTTTGGATGTCGGGGTAGGTTATGCCCCCGTCCTAGGATTTCCAGATCATCTCTAGCCAACCATGGTTGATTATATTAAGGTTTATTTCCCCTTTCTTCATTGTTATCGTTATTATCCTCCATGTCTTCTGATTCAGAAGCTGAGCGATCTGAGCTAGACCCTTCCTGGTCAGATTCAAAATCATTAGGTTCAGAGTAGTTACCAGCCAGTGTTTCAGGTATCATATTAATGGGTTGTTCGATCTCAGTAAGGGAAAAAACTATCATGTCTTATACCATGTGAAAAAATACCTGGTCAGGGGTGTCAACAAATGGCCTGCTTAATTGTTTTCTACAAGGAAGTAAAGGAGCTAAAGGTAATCCTCCAATTTGTTGGGCGTAAGCTCTTGTGATTCTTCTGAATTTATTCAACTCCTTGTGGGGAAGAACGCAAAGTATTTCATGGTACATGTGTTCTTCTTCTTCTTGTTGAGGTGAGTTACTTGTATCAGGAGTACTCTCTATATGTAGGTTGTCTCGTGACTGACTAGCCATGCATGCGAGTTGTTTTGAATCTATAGGCTATGCTGAATATATTATCAGAAATATTATTAGCCATTCATTCGTTCGACCCTCCTTCCAATGCCAATTATGTTGAGGGGTCAGAGGTCACTTTAACTCAACAACAGGAACGAAAACCACCTAAGAGTCCCAATTAGACTCATAATCATTTGATGAGTGGCAATGTTCTCCAGATTCGTGATCTAGCTAGGTTTATTGATGGGATTTAATGGTGATTGAAAAACATGTCTTTTATGTTAAGAATTTTCCTCAAGTTAGGAAGTTCTCTTTTTGGTTCTTTTCTAACATCATAAAAAAAGAAAGATAAAACTCTAAACTAGATGACAAAGAGAATCTAACTATGTGTTTGGGGGGAAGGCTGGGTTTTGGATAACCTTTATACCCTAGTATGCAAACGAAGAATATCTAAACAACTTCAAACTAGCATTAATACCATTTTAATTAGTGGACATTCAACATTGTTTGAGATAACCGTTACATAAAAGAGACATACATGTGACAAGAAGCTAGTGCAAGAAAAAGTAATTTCCAATACTCTATTAACAATCATAGGTTAACACAATCAATTTTTAGTCACCAATTAGAATAAAAGAATTGTTACAACATTATAAGATAACTTTAAATATAGGTACACCAACTCTTACTCAACAAAGCAACAAGTATCGAATTCAAAGACAAAGATAATCATCCTCGGTCTAAACAAATTCACACCATAGATGATAGAAGTGTCTTTGGTTCTAAACATAGCTTCTTAATTAAAATAAACTTGCACAAAAATAGTTCTATTACAAAATTTCAGAAAAGCCTTTCTCTCCAAAACCATCGACCCGTTGTCCCAGGTCGATGCCCTTATTTATAACAAAAAATAACTAAACTAAAAATAGCTACTAAAGTTGTGTTAAATTAATAAAATGCCACGTGGCAGATTATCTATCTGTTCTCTTTTGCTCATCTAGTGGTTTCACTGAAGTGGATTGTTCTTGTAGCCATAGGTAAATTATGTGGCGTCTTATCCTTGATCTTCAATTTCTCCTGAGAAGGAACTTGTTCAGTCATGTTTTCATTCTCGATACTTGGTCTCAACAACTAATCCATTGGTTTATCTAGTGGGGGTATGGGAGCCCTTGCTTCCCCCTCTTGGTCCAAGTGATCTTGAGTTTCCTTTTGAGGATGATCTCGCTGTTTGCAGATCCTTACTCCCTTTTGCTTGTGATTCTTCACTGATCGACTCTGTCGGTTCTAGCTAAAACCTCCATCGTTATATGGAATATGGTAAGTTTACTTCTCCCTTCGGGACTGTCCACCCTCCTCGTTCACGTGATTTATCAGATATTGAATTGCCTTTGGATGAGGATATCCTTGAATCCATGACTACGGTTTCTATACCATGGGAATACTTACACTGTGGTTTGTGTTTTCTTCCCTCTTAGAAGAATTTCCTGGTTGACTATCAAAGAGACTCTTGGTCAAAGCCTAACAATGGACTCTACCTGAACCAATACTATGCATGAGCCATAAGGATGTGTGGTTCCTTGTACCATATTGTATAGTCTAGGTTTGTTGTTTTCAATTTTTTAATTCAGTAGCACCTCTTATTTTCCAAAGTTTTTATCTATATTTGATTTATTAACCTCTGGATGAGTGTTATTGGCCTTATATCTAGGATCTTGGAGACATTTTTTCTTTGATATTTGTTTATCGTATCAATCTGTTCTAACATGTATTGACCTTGAAACTTCCATATAGGTTAGATTTTTCCCTATTTTCATTTTTGCATTATCTATTTCCTGGTTCATTTGGCCTTAGGATTGAGCCCACTGAATTGTGACACTAACCTTCCTTGCTGATAAGTGTGTCATACTTTATGTGGTAGAGCCTTCCTCTACATCGATGCCCTAGGTATATCCTTTGCCGTATTTTGGCGTCCATGCTGCGATTTTTCCATAGGCTTGGGAGTTCTTTTAGTCCTGCCATGACGGTGTATTGAAGCCTCATTCTTCTTCATCTTTTTCTGGCCTATACCCGAGGGACTCCCTAAGAGCATGGTTTATTGTCTTTCAAGCTCACTTAAAGTATGAAAGTGACATCCAATGAGAATTTATTTATCCTTTTTGGTCTCATTTAGGTTACTTGAGAAAAGGAACCCCCCTAGAGTCTTCTTTAAGCCCTTTTTAGACTCTCTAAAATTGAAAATATTGTCGAGTGATCTTGTTTCCCTTCATGCTTGTCAAACTCAAATTTGAAGGCACATCTATCCGGTGATAGTTTACCTCTTTTTCGGTCCAGATGGTTAATTTACGAATAAAGGTATGCCCTAGGAGATTTAATTCGTTAAGAGAGTATTCTCAGGCGTAAGTTTAACCCTTTTTTGGGCTCGGGGGACTAAATTTTCGAAAAAGGGACATTCTTCATGGTTTTGGTTTATCTCTTTTTTTGGCCTTGGATATTATCTATGAAAAAGGAACCCCCTTGGAGTCCATAGTTAAGCTCTTTTCAGACTCCCTAAATATGAAAATATTTCCGAGTGACCTTGTTCCTTTCACACTCGTTAATTGGTCCAGAAGTAATATCTATTTGGCACAAGTTTAACCATTTTTCTGACCAATAGATTATCCACGAAAAAGGTATGCCTCAGGAGACATGTCTCGCCAGGAGAGTTCTCCTAAGTTATGTTTTATAATTTTTCGGACTCAGGAGACTAAATTACGAAAAAGGTGGTGAGTCCATAGTTTAGACTCCTTAAAATTGAAAATATAGCCGAGTGATCTTGTCTCTATCACACTCGTTAAAATGGTTTTGAAGACATGTCCTTTTAGTATAATTTTAACCCTTTTTCAAACTATCTAGACTAGTTACGAAAAAGGAACACTCTACAGTTTTCTTTTAGTGTTTTTCAGACTCTAAACGTGAAAAACCACCGAGCTTACCTTCTATGGGCTCGTAAAATTTCACACGGAAGGAGTCTTGTTGCGTCATACTTAATTAAATTGCATGTCTCATCCTTGCGTATTTGGACTTATGCCAACTTCATGTTGCTATTAACTAAACCTTCAAAGAATTCCTTAAATGCAAGCCTTGTAGCACTTTTTTCCCTTGCGATTTGACACCTTGATCCATGGAGGAATTTTTTCGAGTGTCCTTATCCTGCACATGTCTCCTTGCACCGAGCATCAATATGTTCCGTGTGCTTGGAACTAGTTTTATTGACCGCAACATTCGTTCCTCCTTTGTAACGTAGCACTCTTTTATTATTTTTCAAGCTCGTTAAAAATTTGAAAAAGACAAAAAAATCAAATATTCCAAAAAGAGTGGACAAGATATACATTATATTTTATCAACATCAAGATAGTTTCCCTTGGACAAAGCACATCCTTCTGTTTTTTTTTCAAGCATTGGGATCTAGTATGACCTTAAAAATTTGTTCTCGTTACATAGATCTGTGTCCTCCTCTTTTTGGTTACTCTTCCAAACATGTGGATAGTTTGTGGTGCCTATTGTATTGTAGACTTATGTCAATAATATGTTTCCCGAGTTTCATCATTTTTTCATGCTTTTGTCCAAGGGAAGTTTTATCCAACCTGAGTCAACCATTTTGCAGTTGATCTCTTGACTTTCATGAGTCAGCCATCTCGAGAGTCCAGTCAAGTTCAAATTCAGAACCAATGAAGTTTTGTGCCTGATGATCGAGGTCTTCTAGTATTTCCTAGATGATATGTCAAAGACCTCAGAGTAGTGAGTCCTACACTCCTATTGTAATCCTACCCGAGTTTTGAATATCTTGAAGTTGTTTCTCGAGCTATGAAGTTATCATCTCCAACCACATGCATTGATGCTTCTTGAAGATGCATATCACATTGTACTTGTATATCTTCATATGATTTTGAGATGTATATTTGTTGTGTATTGTTCGTGGCTACACTTTATATAGACATTCATACTTATCTCGTAGTCATGCTTATTTTATATGACATGGATTTGCAGTGTACTTGATTGGAAAGCATGCTTAGCTTATCTCAAGCATGGGTATGCCTGCCTTAGAGATATTATCATTATTTTGAAAATGAAGTGCTCACGAACATTTGTCTCGGGCTCGCTCAACTCTGTGCCTTCCCACTATCTAAAGATATTGTAATGTATTTCGGCCATCCGTTTCTCTTTTGACCTCACACATTAGGGGGAATTTGTTAAAGTCCAAAAATGCCACATCTATGCATCCAAGACATTGGCCCATCCATTTGCATACTTTTCCAAAAGTACTACTGAGGCTTCCTTCTAAAAAACCATTTTTTGGATAGTATATGTGTTACACGTCAAAATTGCTCAGATGGATAAGTTTCGCATTGTCCCTATCAATCGTCGTAAGTGTCACATCTTCCCTACAACTTTCGCAAGTGTCGCAAGTTGATCACTAGTGTCGCAAACGATGTTTAGACATGATGCCATGATAACGACACTAAGGAGGCACTTATGACACCTCACATAACTGATTTGAAGGAGGAGAACTGGTCTACTGGAATCAAATAGCTCTTGACACCTGAAAGAGACCCTGAAACATTGGTTTGGAGGGGGAATGCTCCCCTACTACAACTGCAGAAGCGCTGGTGCTCCTCTGCCATGCTTCAAGGAGCGTTATAACACCCCTCAGGCCCTTCTGGAGGAGCGCTACTCATCTTGAGAGCGCTGGCGCTTTCCCAAGGCTCACCAGGAGCGCTACAACGCTCTGATGCCCCTTTTGGGGGAGCGCTCCCTATTCTGGGTCAGTTGTTAGCCCGTTGAGAAGAATAAGGGGAGGAACATTCGAGAT
>ML789220.1:277548-295499 GCA_009831015.1 Picea engelmannii | reverse complement strand
GAAGAAAGAATTGAACATATGAAACTTATGATCTTGGAGGAAACTTACAGTCAGCCAAAGAAGAGTGACCAGTGAAGCTGCTGTTATCCAGGTTGTGGATCTTTCAGGCAAGGGTTAGACGAAGAGGACTTGACGAAGCTGTCACATTCGCATCTACGATTGTAAGTACTGCTGTCTTTATTCTCATTAATATGACACACTTGGCCTGTTTCTTTCTAGTTTGTGTCTGATGTTACATGAACTTATCACTTAGTGATAGATCTGTTTTCAAGCTAATGTCAATAGAGTAGGAAGTGGTCGTATCTTGTTTTGTCCACAGAGCTCAGCGAGGAGCAAAGGATTGGAGCACAACTCGGAGCGTGCATGGACAAACGTCGATTAAAAGGTACTCCTGTTATCTTTCCTTCTCATGCATTAGTTTATATAGATTTGAAAGGAAGTCAGTGTCCACGTTAAGAATTTTTCTGTCTAGGGTTAAGGTCAAGCCTTAGAGGTGATCTACCTGTCCGCAGGGAGATTTTCCTACAACAATATGTGCCCTGTTGCACTAATATCCCACATACACATGTGTGCTGCATGCTAGTTATCGTGTGTACATATGCCAACTGCATGTATTTAGCTCGCGTTTAGCTCCAAAAGTTGCAGAAAATATAAAATTGCACGTATTTCAACAGAGTTTATGAGATATGGAGTGTTTCCTAACCATTTTACCCCTTGTATCCCATCCCCAAACCGAATAACCATATTTTTCTCATATAAAAAGAGGCCTTGGGGAGTCATTTAGACATATGAACAAGAGAATAAGAAAACTCTGCCAAAATCCTTTCCCCTGCATTGCCCAAGATTTGCATCTTGCTCTGAGTTTTAGCCTCAACTTTCCCCTCCAACCATTCTCCCTATGCAACCCTTCCTCCTTCCCTTGATGGCATGTTGGTTGTGAGAATCTAATGTGGGATTTATGCACTTAGAGCCATGACAGAGGAGCCCAGACTTGGTTTGTAGAGTGGTCGCAAGCAAAGGTTGTAACCTTTTTATCTTAAATTTGAATAAAAGAGATTATCTTTGTCCTAAAACCCTATGTTTACATGTTGTTAATTTGAGCATTTATATCTATATTTAGGATTTTAAAGTGATTATTAGAGATTGTATATGTTGTTGCATTGTATTCTTAACCCATTTTAGGTCATCTTTGGGAGGAGATATGTGATATAGGAGGCGACAACAAGGAGAAGAGGTCTACATCAACCGTAAGGATTGAAGGTGCATTCATTAACCCTCTCTTCCCTCTTTCTATTGTCACTTAGTCTAAATGGTTTTGGGGTAGATTAAAGGTAGATCTTTATTTTAAGGGAGTTATCGTTCTACCTATTCCTTAGACCCATTTTAGGGGGAATTTCTCCATAGCAAGAGTGTAAGTCAAGTCAAGCAAGAAAGCAAAGAGAGGAAATTCATATGGCCAAGGGGGAAATTATTTGGACAATCACGTTTTTGCTGAGAGAGAATTTTTTAGACAAAAAGAGGGGAGATGAGTGTTGGGAAGAGATCCAATCATGTTGGGCTTGAAGGAATCCATTTTTGGGTTGTGTTTTATGTTGATAAAAAGGAACGTGTGCCTGTAAATCGGGTTGCAAGCTTGTGAAGCATTTTTTTGTTGAGAAATAGACTCAAGAGCCTTGTGAGGGATGTTGTGAGCATTCCTCGAGTAGCTGGGAGGTTTTCTATTCAACTTGATGCACTGGATCCTTGGAGGGAAGTGGGAAGGCTTGTAGGACTATGTGCAATGAAGGGGGATCCCATTCCATGGGTTGTGCACGTTGTGGGAAACAGATTGGAACCTATTTTTTGGGACTGTTGTGTGTGTAGAGTGGATAGCTAGAGGGAAAGATATCCTTGTTGACTCATAGCCTCAACTCGGGGGTGGATTTTTGTTGAAAGAAAATGAACATCAATGCCTATGGCTAGGAGGTTCATCCTTCATATGCAGCCAATTGGTTATCTATTAACAGATAAGTTTTTTGTTGTGTTTCTCATGATATTCAGTTGTGTAAATGGTTTATATGGATGCTGTGTCTTTGATGTTTGCTTGAGCAGTTGCATTCATGTTTTCATATATTCTGTTAGATGCATTGAGAACTGTGGTATCAATCAAATGGTTAAATTGTGTGTTATCTATAGTTGATGAGCTATAGGAAATTAATAAGCATAAAATCTTAATTTTAAATGTGTATTTCACATGTATTGTTGCTTAGTTGGTGGCTGGGTATGTTGCATTTTTCCTTGGAAAAGAATGGAAGAAAAGGATGTTATCGACTATGTGTATTGTTTATTTTTCTTCTTGAGAGATAATATAATTAAAAAACCCATGGGAGAAATCAATACGGGGGAGCAAAGTTCAAAGGAATTGTCATATTTGAGAGAGGGAAGATCAACATATTGCATCCCTTAGAGGAAGCTTTGAGAGGATGTGAAAGAAGAGTAATTAATATGAAATACCACTCAATTTGTCCCTTCTATTCCCCATTGTTAGGCACAAAAAAGGCTAAATCCATTCAATAAGGAAGTGGAATATTGCAATACTAATGGATTAAGCCAAACAAGAAGTGGAAGAGTACATATACTGATGGATCAAAAATGTGTTTTGGGTAGGTTTGAATCCTTGGGGAATTTAAAGGTGTAATACCCTACTTTTGATCCCCATATTAATAATGTATGTTTTCACATGATGAAAGGACAGAGAGCCTAACATTGTAATATATTTGAAATGTTAATAATAAAAATAGATCAATAGCTGCAATTGAACAAGGACATAGTTATTGGGGGCTATGATTCCACAAGAGAGGGGGTAGCTAAGGAGTTAGACCAAATTATTGTTATATTTTATTAAACCCATCTTTGAATTATTTGGAAAAAATGGAATTACATGAGCTTCTTGGGAAGACACATGGCACATTGTGAGTGTTAAAATTTCTCTTAAGCAGTTAAATGTATTCAATATTATTTAAATTTTAACAATTAGAACAATAATTTCATACACAACTATCATTGAAAGAAAGACATCCACTGTATACACACGATTTATCTTGGGAAATCCTCTTGGGGGAGAAAACCCAACAAAGCTTCTTCAATACAGATTCGTCAACAAGTACAATGTCTCTCTCCAAGAGAGATCTCACAAAACAGAAGATAACCAGAAGATAGACTAGAAAACATAACCAGAATAAGGTAGCACACCACTAGACCAAGATAGACCTCCAAAAGATAACCAAAACCCTACATGAAAACAACCCTACTATGTAGCTGCATCTCGTTCTAAGACTTGCACACTTTTCCTTGAGAGAGAGAACTTGTGTTGTGTGTGTTCTTCAAATGAGGTGCCTAGCCTCTTATAAATATAAGTTGAGTCACCCTATAATTAGGTCAGGGCCAACTTGTACAATTGACACTTTATAATTTACATTTTAATTTTACAAAGGCACAATAGGCCCGACTTTACAAATAAAACATAATATTATTCTTTAGGGTTTTGACTTGGTATAATACAATACAAATACAATAAGAATATATTTCGAAGCTACTCAAACTTCAACACTCCCTCTTAGCAAGGAAGGTATTCTTCTGAAATGATCGTCATGATTGCTTCTACACTTATGTACACTTGACCATTGACTTGTTGACTTTCCACGAATCTATGTTGAATAAGTTTTGTAAAGACATCATGCATCCAATGTCTCATCATCCTTCCAGTATTTATGTCATCACAAGGCTTCAACTAGTTCATACATAACTAGGAAACTCGCCAAATCACACATAATATGGCATCTAGTTCATACAAAACTAGTAACCTCACCAGATCACATATAATGTGGCATCTAGTTCATACAAAACTAGTAAAATTTCCATCTCACACATAATCTAGCATCTAGTTCATACAAAACTAGTGACTTGTGGTTGACACACCAGGAAACCAGTCCACAATGACCAGGCATCTAATCACAAGGATTAGGTGATGTAGTGCACACACACTACCCATCTATCCCAAGGCTAGGAAACACCTCCAACGACATAGTTTGGCCCTCTATCTTGAAAAAGCTGGGAAACTCGCCAACCCCAAAGGCTCGACATTTGATGACCTTGTGCAAGGTCATACTGACTGGTGCCATAGTCAGTAACCTTCTTGTGAATGACTATCCACTACTACCACCACACTCTGATGTTGCTGCCATAAAATCACATATGTAACTCATCACTCCCTCTTACTAGGGAAGTCCTTATGTACCACACCAAGCTTGTCTCTTAAGTACACAAACTCCACTCTTGACAGAGGCTTGGTAAACATGTCTTATATCTGCTCATCTGTAGTGACATACTGGAGCTTCACTGCTCCCTTCTGCACCATATCTATGATATAATGGTACTTGATCTCGATATGCTTGGAATTGTCATGAAACATCGGGTTATCTAACAACTTCACACAACTTTGGTTGTCACACCAGATACAAGTCACCTCCAAATCGAGATCAAACAATCCTACAAGCATCTTATGAAGCCACACTGCTTCGCTGCTAGCTGAACACGCTGCTATGTACTCTGCCTTAGCTATACTAAGTGCCAAACTAGTCTATTTCCTACTAAACTATAAGATCATAGCTGATCCAAACTGAAGCAACATCCAACTGTACTCTTCTGATCTATGACACTACCGGCCGAATCTGAATCAGTATAGCCTTGCAGGCTTATCTCATGATCCAAAACATATTCGATTTCATAGTCAATTGTACCTTTCAAGTACCTCATCACATGTTTTGCTGCAATCAAGTGAACACCTCTAGGTTCGACCATATAATGACTCAATGTGTTCACCGTAAAACATATATTTGAACTTTTGTTCGTTAAGTACATCAATGAACCAATCATATATCTATACATGGTGGAATCCACTATCTCTAAATATGTATCACTTAATAACTTTAGATTCGTCACCATTAGTGTAGGCATGGATTTGCAATCCATCATTCTGAATCTCTTCAGAATCTCTACAATATATTTTTCTTGGTTAAGGAAAATTTCACTCGGTCTTTGCCATACCTCTAGACCTAAGAAATAATGCATCATACCCACATATTTCATCTCAAATTTTGTAGCAAGCTTCCTCTTACTCTCAATGATGAGCTTCTCGTCTCCTGTTAGAAACAGGTCATCCACATATAATAGTAATATCATTGCTCCACCATCTACAACCTTGTAGTAAAGGTTGGAATCTACTTTACTCTTGGTAAATCCCAAGCTCATCAAGAAACTGTTAATTCTACCGTACCATGCCCTGGGTGCTTGCTTAAATCCATACATGGATTTCTTCAATCTGCACACATGTGTCTGACTATCATGTGTCTCTAAATCTTGTGGATTCTCCACATACACTTCCTCTTCTATTATACCAATTAGAAAAGTTGTCTTCACGTTCATTTGGTGTACCTTCCACTTCATTATTGCAACTATCACAAGTATATCTCTAATCGAAGTGTATCTCGCCACAGGAGAAAATGTCTCCTCATAATCTATTCCTTCTTTCTGGGAGAACTCATGTGATACTATAACACCTAGGGTTTTGAGCCCCCATATTAAATAATTTATTGTTACATTGCTGAGAGGCCAGAGTGCCTAAACAATTATTAAAAGGCTAGTGTGCCTAAGAAATGTAATGTGTGATCATTATTAATAATAAATACATTGCTGGCTACTAGACAAACAAGGACTCGAGTTATAGGGGGATATGATTCCATAAGAGAGGGGGCTCGAGGGGCTAAGTGTTTATTTCATTTTTTAATTACCCATTTTGTTTAATGGGGGGGAAATTGGTTACGTGAGTTCTTGGGGGGGAGGCCAAGAGGTTCTTAATCCCCAAGATTAAAAAAATCTCATCCTTGGTTTGTGGAAGGGGTTCCCTGGTTGGCTAATTCTCTCATTCGTTTTGTTCATTCGCTCACTCTCATTCCCATCCCCATTCTGGTGCTGTTTTTGGTTGTCTCATGCGTTCATTCCCCGGTTTATTCACCGTTCATCCTCTCTCGTGGAGTCTGCACTCCATTCATTCCTTCACTCACTCATCTTTCCTCATTCGCGTTTGGCTTGGGAAAGGAAATCAGACCATTGAAGACAACCATGGTTTTGTTGGCTGTGGATATTGCTGGTGTAACCCAACCATGATTTGAGGCCTACATGTTTGAGATGCTTGGATTGTGTTCATATTTTCTCACAACTGTGAGTCCTAAGAGTCCCAACATGGATATTATGAACCAGATGCAGTGGATCCATAGAAGGAGAAGGACTTCCTGAGAGATTGCGTGGTAGAGAAGGGTGGAGGTCCATTCTCTTGGGTGGTGCAGACTGGGTAGAAGAGAGATGGGTACTTGGATTTTTGTGAGTGTTGGAGAAGCCTCTGAGATCTTGAGTGCTGACTGGTTTGGGAAGTTGAGTAACACTCTTGAACCATCCTTGTGGATTCATAGCCCTGGATTGGGGGTGACATTGCTGTTTAGACTTGGAACAACAATGTCTACCATTGGGTGGAACGTCCTTGGTCTGTAGCCAGTTGGTGTCCTCTTTTATAAAATATAAGTGCTCTCTGTTATGGTTTCCTTTGCTTGTGTATTTATTTCCGCTGCGTATTAAATTATTATACCTGAGAGTTGTACTTATAATATGCATGCTTTCTAGTTAATGTTGTGCATCATAAATTGTGCATGTCTTTTATGTTGTAGTATGAATCTTGATCATTGAATGTATGTATTTTATGCTTCTTTATTAACTAATTGTTATCAGAGATTTGAAATCAACTAAGAGGTGCGTTCTTGGTGTGGCATGCTCGACCTGTGGGAGGCTGGGTACGTTACAAATTGGTATTAGATCTTCTGGTTCAAACACCGGACTATTACAGGCAAGAACAAGCGTGAATCAAGAAGATTCATTGTCACATATTTTATATATCTGTGCGAATTTGGGGAAAAATGGTGGAAACATTTGAGTGAAATCCCCCAAATTCATGAACGGATCTGAGTTTGAATGATTCTAGTATTGTATAAGAAGTTAATGGATTCGATCTGTATATTTGCGGAGCCGAATTTGACTTAGAAGGTAAAAAAAATTGATTTTTAATGGTCGCTATAATGCTGGATAGAGTTTGGAGAATTGACGGTTGAGATTGTGTTCGATCTTGGATCGACGGTCCAGATTCGTCCTTGAAAAAAATTAAAAATTTGAATGTTTACAAAGATTAGAAAAATTACCAATCGACGGCTGGGATTGATTTGGCGATTTGAAAAATGAGGAAGATCGATGATTCATATTCATTTCAACTATTTGGGGAGTTGGAAAAATATCAATGGTCAAGATAATCTTGGCCAGGAGATCAATGACCAAGATTCACCTAGGATTTTGTCAAAAAATTCTAAGTGTGGAAGTTCGCCAACAAAAATCACCGACGAACAATGGTCATGGATCGACGAGTTTGGTGAAGGGTTGAATATCGACCAAAGAAAATATCCGATCGCTGATGACCGATGGTTGGGGATAGACAGATTCTGGTGAAGTTTTTCTTTTTTCTGGACAAATAAAATCTCCAATCGTTGATGGCTGACGGTCGAGGATCGACATATTTTGGTGAAGTTTTTTTTTTTGGACAAAGAAAGAATCCGAAGTCCCGAACTCCGGAGTAAATCTAGACCATTCATGTTTGAGGACACGTGTCCGTATATCAGCCTATTCGAGAATTCGATGTTCAGGGTATTTGTGGCGTAGTGTGGGGAAGTCTCCCGAAGTTTCAAAGTTTCGAAGTCGTGAGGCACTGGAGTGACGTGGCCTACTGACGTCACCTAGGGTGACGTGGACACACTTGATGCTTTTCACATGTCACCGTGTCTCATGTTTTTCAAAGACCATTCGTGTTAGTTAGGATATGACACGTGTCACCCATTAGATAGGGCACGTGTCCGTTACTTATTTTCTTCCACGTATCACCCCTTGGTGCTTATTTAATGACAAAGACTCCAAGATTTCACTAGTTCAACGTTCTGAAGGAATGAGGTGTGGTGAAGGTGAAACCCCTGAAGCTCTGAAGAGCGGAGTAAATACTCACTGTTGATCAAGAGAGGACACGTGGTAGTAAATCCTGTATTCCAAAGACTTGGCACTCCAGAGGATTCAAGGCATAAGTAGTTGGGTTTGAAGAATCCCAAAGGTTGGAGTCCATCTCAACCATTGATTATAGTATATACGTGGCGCAAGATCCCAAGGTACAGATACTTGGTACTTCAAAGGAATTGAGTTGCAGGTTGCTTTGAGTTGAGAAATCTTGAAGGTCAGAGTTAATATCGACCGTTGATCAGAAGATGATATGTGGAGGAAGGATAGGACCTCCGGTAATTTGGCACTCCGAGAGATATGTGGAGAGGTGCTTGGGAAATCCCCAAAGCCCGTAGTTGTGAAGAAAATCCTCGTCGTTTATCGGGAAAGGATACGTGGCAATAGATCCTGCAGTTTGGAGACTCGACACTCCAGAAGGGTTGAGAGTGTGGATAGTTCGGAACTCCCAAAGCGTGGAGTCCCAAATCTCTTTTTGACCGTCGATATCAACCCTCGATCTATTTTAAACCACACGATCTCAGATATAATAATTCTAGCAGGGAAAAGTGCTAGGAAGGATTTGACCCACGGTTTCGAGTCATGGTCACTTGGGAAAGTGGTTTGAAGGAAGCCCCTATGCATAATTGATTTCTGTATCAGCCCATGGATAACATGGAAGTGTTATTTATATATATTCTTCATGAGTTGAAAGGACTTGTAGCATTATTGGCAATTTTTTTTTATCATATGCTTAATTCTGACAAAATGGTCACTTGCACATTTTGTTGAATTAAGGGATTTAAACATATCAGCTCATAATTCATATTGAAGAAATGGAAGAAGGCGAGGGAGCCTCTAGCCATGATAAAGAGGAAGAAGGCCAAAAAAACCATATTTGGAAATGCAGAGACATAAGCCAATGGATGCAAGGGCAGAGGGGAGCAAGAAACATTGCTAGAAACTGTGAAGAGCCTGAAAATAGAAGTGCAGAGCTACAAGGCAGACAACGAGAGGCTGATGAGAGAGAAAAGTCAGATAAATGCTTGAGTGTTGCAGAGCTTAAATCAATTGCAAGGTCAAGCCAAGAATGGCTCAAAGAAAGAGGAATATGGAAGATGTCATGAAAGAAGAGATGATCGTGGAAGAGTGGGTTATTCCAGAAATGTTGGCAGAGCTCATAAACACCACTCACCTCCTTACACAATAATAAAGTTTTATGCATTTGAATATTCCTTAAGCAGTCCAAAGTTGTCTCCTATTAGGTGCCAAAGAAGGAGACATGAGGTGGACAATTTTCAAGGAGAGTTGAGGAAGATCAAGCCACCATCCTTTGATGGTGAAAGAGAAAGGGAAGATGATGTTGAAGCATGGTTGCTTGGACTCAGGAGATATTTCCAATTGCACAACTATTCATCAAATCTAGAAGCCATAATTGCCACCTACCACTTACATGGGAAATATGCAATGTGGTGGGATCAACTGAAGCAAGTTGAACATATTAATGAGAATATGATCACTTGGAAGAAATTCAAGAAGTATTTCCAGAAGGAGTACCTCTCAAAGAATTTCTATGACAAGAAAATGCAGGAGTTCTTTGAAATCAGGCTGGGAAGCATGACTATGGCAGAGTATGAGAAGAAGTTCTCAGAGTTGTTAAAGTATGTTGGGTTTATAAATGATGAAAAGGTAAAGATACATAGGTTTTTGAGTGTACTTCCATCCTTTTATAAAGAAAAGATTTGGTATGATGAGCCCAAGACCTTGACTGAGGACATCAGGAAGGATAAATACCTGTATGAGAAAGGCCAAGGTAGAGAGTCCATGCAGAAGTATTGGAAGGATAAGAAGAAGGAGAAGTCTGATCAGAGGAGGAAGGGATTCAAACCTCCTTTCAATAGAAATGAGCCTAATAAAAATCAGCAATACTGATATGCTAAGGATGAATCCAAGAAAGAAGACTTCTTGGGAAAAAGGGGAAGACCACCAATCCACCGTTGGGGATGCAAAGAAGATCACTTGTACAAGGATTTCCCACACATAAAGGACATAGTGAATATTGTGCACAACATCCAAGAGGCCACAACAATCGAAGATATGGGAATAATTTATGCATCCTTAGATGACCAACAAGCATAGATACCAATCCAACATGATCAAGGTGGAAGGTAAGATCATAAATCAACTTGTTGCTATTCTAATTGATTCAGGATCAAGTCATTCTTACATTGATCCTAAAATAGTGGATAGTTTACATTTGGAGAAAAGTAAGTTTGGAAAATCAAGTTTGGTTCAACTAGCCATTGGAACCAAAAGGAGAATCCATGAGGTGGTCAGAAGTTGTTCCATAAGTCTTAATGGTGTGAATACTAGTGTTGATCTAAATATCATACCATTGGGGTCTTATGATATTCTAATTGGAATGGATTGGTTGGACAAGCATCATGCTGTCGTAGACTGTCATAGAAATACATTTACATGTCTTGATGGATATGGAAAAGAAAGCACTGTGAAAGGAGTTCCAAGACCCATCTCTATAAGGGATATTTCATCCTTACAACTGAAGAGATGTTTCAGAAAAGGATGTCAATTGTATGCAACCCATGTGGAGGAGCCAAAAGATACAAAGGGGCCAAGCCTTGAATATTTATTGATACTACAATAATTCGAGGATGTATTCCAAGAAATACCAGGGTTTCCACGAAAAAGGGAGATAGATTTAGGAGTTGCCCCGGTGTCAGAAACACCTTACATAATGAGTACGCCCGAGTTAAAAGAATTGCAAATGTAGTTAGAGGAATTGTTGAAGAAAGGGTACATACGTCCAAGTGTTTCACCTTGGGGATCTCTAGTAATCTTTGTCAAAAAGAAAGATGGAAGTTTGAGGTTGTGTATCGACTTTCGACAACTGAATAAGTCTACTATAAATAACAAGTATCCTCTACCTAGAATTGATGACCTCTTTGATCAGCTAAGAGGAGCAAAGATATTTTCAAAGATAGAGTTGAGATCAGTATACCATTAGGTAAGAATCAAAGAATATGACATCCATAAGACATCCTTTAGAACTAGGTATGGGCATTATGAATTTGTAGTGGTGCCATTTGGACTGACCAATGCACCAACTGTCTTTATGTTCTTAATGAATGGAATATTAAAAAATTATTTGGATAAGTTTGTCATAGTATTCCTGGATGATATACTTGTCTATTCAAAGTCTGAAGAGGAGCATGAACATCACCTAAGATTGGTATTGCAAGTGCCGAGGGAACAACAATTGTATTCCAAACTAAGTAAGTGCTCTTTTTATCAAGAATTGATCCATTACTTGGGGTACATTATTTCAGAACAAGGTGTAGCAGTGGATCCAAAGAATATTGAAACCATTAGAGGATGGCCAATGCCCAATAATGTTTTAGAAGTAATATCTTTTATGGGGTTAGCTGGTTACTAAAAAATATTTATAGAAGGGTTCTCTAAGATTTCTCATCCCATCACTTCTTTGCAAAAGAAGGGAATTAAATTTGAATGGACAACAAAATGTGAAGAAAATTTTAATTCGTTGAAAGAATTACTCACTAGTGTGCCTGTGCTACAAATTGCCGACCCAAATGAAATTTTTGTGGTATGTACAAATGCGTGCAAGGAAGGACTTGGTTGAGTCCTCACTGAAATTGAACATGTCATTTTTTTATGAGTCTAGAAATCTTAAGGAACATAAGAGGAATTATTCCACACATGATTTGGAGCTTGTTGCCATTGTTAACGCATTGAAGATGTGGAGGCATTATCTCATGGGAAATATATTTGAATTAAGGATAGACCACAATGGTCTGAAGTATCTTTTTGAATAACCAACATTGAATGCCAAACAAACAAGATGGATTGAATATTTAAGTGAATGGGACTTTGATATCAAGCATATCAAAGGAAAAGAAAACAAAGTTGCCGATGCACTTAGTAGAAGAGTGCATCTCATGCATGCTACAACTGTCAGTATGCATCAATCAGACTTGAAGGGCATACTTTTAGATGTTGTTGTTACATATCAACATTACCTATAGGTAAAGGAAATCTTACAACAAGTATATGTACAACAGAAAATGAAAGAATATGAGATAAAGGAAGATGGATTACTTATGCATAAAAATAGAATTTATGTACCTAGTTATGGAGAACTTAGGAATTTGGTATTAAAAGAAATGCATAATGTTCCATATGTTGGACATTCCCGTTACCAAAAAACAATTACAACAGTAAGAATCCAGTTCTTTTGGCCGAGAATGAAAAAGGATGTTGATGATTACATCGCTAGATGTATGGAATGTCAAAAAGTGAAGGCTGAGCATAGACACCCAACGAGTTTGCTACAACCATTACCAATTCCAGAGAAGAAATGGGAAGTGATAACCATTGATTTTATAAAAAAGTTTCCAAGGACAAGAAGGCAACATGATTCCATCATGGTAGTGGTTGATAAATTGACAAAGGCTTCTCACTTTGTTCTTGTGAAAACAACTCATACAACAACTAATATTGCAGAAATTTACATGAGGGAGATATCTAGGTTGCATGGGATACCTAAGACAATTGTCTCAGACAAAGACACAAAGTTTAGTTCAAATTTCTGGAAAGGATTATTCAAAGGATTTGGTACAAATATGAACCTTAGCACAACATACCATCCACAGTCATATGGGAAGACATAAAGGGTCAACCGAGTAATTGAAGACATGTTAAGAATGTATGTGATGGATAAGTCATGTAAGTGGGAAGATTAATTGCACTTGGTTGAGTTTTCCTATAATAATGGGTATCAAGCTTCATTGAATATGAGCCTATTTGAAGCCTTGTATGGTAGAAAATGCAGTACTCCAGTAAGCTGGGACAACCTAGCAGATAGAGTGGTACTTGGGCCAGAGTTGCTCAAAGAGATGGAAGACCAGATGGTTAAGATTACGTAGAATTTAAAGGCAACTCAAGATAGACATAAGGTTTATGCTGATAATAATAGGACAACAAGAGAATTTAAAGTAGGGGAGCATGTGATTTTGAAAGTAAATCCCAAGAAGAGCTCTTTGAAGTTGGGTAGCTGTACAAAGCTGGCAACTAGATTCCGTGGTCCATTTGAGATATTGGACATAATAGAGCCAGTTGCATACATGCTTGCATTGCCTATTTCCATGAATGTGCATACTGTAGTTCATGTCTCTTTGCTAAAGAAATATGTACATGATCCTAACCATGTTATTGATTGGCATCTAATTCAGGTAGAGATAGAGAAATAATTTCAGGTCTAGCTGGCGCGAATATTGGACAAAAAATTCAAAATACTCCGGAATTGAGTTATAGAGATGATAAAAGTTCAGTGGACCTACTATGGTCTTGAAGATTCTAACTGGGAGCATGAAGATGCCATGCGGGCAGAGTACATGCAACTTTTTGAATAAATTTTGAGATTTTGATCTATGTTTTGTATATGCACTGAGGACAATGCCAAAATAAGGGGAAGGGGATGTAACACCCCGAGTTTTGAGCCCCAATATTAAATAATGTATTGTTACATTGCTGAGAGACCAAAGTGCCCAAACAATTATTAAAAGGCTAGTGTACCTAAGAAATGTAATGTGTGATCATTATTAATAATAAATACATCACTAGTTGCTAGATGGAAGAGGACTAGAGTTATAGAGAGCTATGATTCCACAAGAGAGGTGGCTTGAGGGGCTAAGTGTTTATTTAATTTTTAATTACCCATTTTTTTTAATGGGGGGGGGGGAATCAATTATGTGAGTTCTTGGGGGGAAGGCCAATAGGTTCTTGATCCCCATGATTTAAAAAAAACCCTAGTCTATGGAAGGGGTTCCTCGGTTGGCTAATTCTCTCATTCGTTTTGGTCATTTTCTCACTCTCATTCCCATCCCCATTCTGGTGCTATTGTTGGTCACCTCACACGTTCATTCCCCAATTTGTTCACAGTTCATCCTCTCTCGTGGATTCTGCACTCCATTCATTCCTTCACTCACTCATCTTTCCTCATTCGCGCTTGGCTTGGGAAAGGAAATCGGACCATTGAAGACATCCACGATTTTGTTGGTTGTAGAGATTGTTGGTGTAATCCAACCATGATTTGAGGCCTGTATGTATGAGATGATTGGCCTATGTTGAACTTTTCTCACAGATGCGAGTCCTGAGAGTCCCAACATGGAGATTCTAGACTAGCTGCACTGGAGACCTGGAAGGAGAAGGACTTCTTGAGAGACTACGTGGCAGAGAAGGGTGGAGGTCCATTCTCTTGGGTGGTTCAGGATGGGTAGAAGAGAGATGGGTACTTGGATTTTTGTGAGTGCTGGAGAATCCTGTGAGATCTTGAGTGCTCACTGGTTTGGGAAGCCAAGTAACACTCTGGAACCATCCTTGTGGATTCATAGCCCTGGTTCGGGGGTGACATTGCTGTTGAGACTTGGAACAACGGTGTCTATAGTTGGGTGGAACGTCCTTGGTCTGCAACCAGCTGGTGTCCTCTTCTATAAAATATAAGTGCTCTTTGTTATGGTTTCCTTTGCTTGTGTATTTATTTCCGCTGCGTATTAAGTTATTATACCTGAGAGTTGTACTTATAATATGCATGCTTGCTAGTTGATGCTATGCATGGTATATTGTGCATGTATTTTATGTTGTAGTATGAATCTTGATCATTGCATGTATGTATTTCATGATTCTTTATTAACTAATTGTTATCAGAGATTCGAAATCAACCAAGAGGTGCATTCTTGGTGTGGTGTGCCTGGCCTATGGGAGGCTGGGTACGTTACAACCACAAATCTTTCCTTGTACTTCTCGACATTTCCATCTGCTGAATGCTTTGTCTTGTAAATCCACTTGGAACTTACCACTCTCTTCTCTTTCGGTCTCAAAACCACATCCCAAACATAATTCTTTACAATGGACTGGTACTCCTCAATCATGGCATCCTTCCATTCTTTCTTTTCTCCAACCTCTTCATAACAGGTAGGCTCAACATCAATAATGTCACTTAGTAATGCCATGTAACTAGAGTACGGTCGTGGTCTAAGAGGTGGTTGACCTATGGTTCTGATACCATGTTAAAATTTATCTTAAGAAGTTAAGTGTATTTAATATTCTATAACTTTTAACAATTAGAACAATAAATTCATACATAAAGATCACTAAAAGAAAGACATCCATAGTATACACAAGATTTATCCTGGGAAACCCTCTTGGGGGAGAAAACCCAACAAAGCTTCTTCACTATAGATTCATCAATAAGTACAACGTCTCTCTCCAAGGGATATCTCACAAAACAAAAGATAACTAGAAGATAGAATAGAAACCCTAACCAAAATAGGGTAGCGGACCACTAGACCAAGATAGACCTCCAAAAGATAACCAAAACCCTTCATGAAAAAAACCCTAGTGTGTAGCCGCTTATCCTTCTAAGACTTGCACACTTTTCCTTGAGAGAGAGAACTTGTATTGTGTTTTTTCTTCAAATGAGGTGCCTAGCCTCTTATAAATACAAGTTGAGTCACCATGTAATTAGGTCAGGCTTGACTTGTACAATTGACACTTTCTAATTTACATTTGAATTTTACAAAGGCACAATAGGGATGAATTTACAAATACAACATAATATTATTCTTTAGGGTTTTGACTTGGTCTAATACAATAAAAATACAATAAGAATATCTTCCAAAGCTACTCAAACTTCAATAGTGAGAACTCATATATTAACCATATTTTGATGGTTTTTTTGGGGATTCTCTCATTCTTCTTTTTCATTCTTTCTTGTTCTTCCTTCTTGGAGACAAGAGAATATTTTCTATGGTAGAGATCCATTTCTATGGATTCCTGAGTGCATGAAAGAATTGGAATTTGGGAAAATTTTCCACAATTGAGAATATCTAGAGCTTCCAACATTGATATTTCCTAGCTATAATGTACTGGAGCCCTAGAAAGAAGTGAAATAGCTTGAGGGATTTTGCAATACAAAGAATGCAATTCCTTTCTTTGGGTTGTGTAGGATGAAGGTAAAAGAGAGTTGGTAATTTGGGATAGCTATGGGATTGATTAGACTGTAATATCATGAGATCTTGATTGTTTGTGTGAGATTAGAGTTGGCCTAGACACCCTTGTGGATTCATAGCGGCGGCTTGGGGGTGACATGTTGTTGAGATATTTGGAGCAATAGTATTTATGATTGGGTGGAATATATAATGTCTGCAACCATATGGTGTGGTATTTGATAAAGATAGGTGTTCTCTGTGTATCATATTCATGCTATGTTTTATTTCGTGGTTGTTCACTGTTTAATGTTGTGTTTATATTTAAATTCTATGTACTATATGAGAAATATGATTTCTTGTTTATATATATGATTCTTGATGGTTTTACATGAGCTTGTTGAATTGTTGTATGCTTATTTATTTGTTGAATATGGTATTAGATTTTGAAATCATTTCAATAATGTGAGTTCTTTAGGACCCTATGATTTGGGTATCTTACAATTGGGTCTTATAGTAGAAATTTGTAGTGACGTGACCCAACAGGGAGATGGGTACATTACATGATTTGAAAATTAAATTGATCTAAAATTCAAGATATTTTAACCATTATTTGCATCTGAATTTTTAACTGTTAACCACCTTTGTAATGAAAAATTAAAGAACATCCATCAAGCACATGAGCACATAAACATGTAAGCAAACCATCCATGAACAAGAATTGGTAATGGAGTTCACCAGACCCCCTGGCTACGTCTTCGGGCCACTTTCCAAATGGAAAGGCCGATAGATTAAGTATTCAAATTCTTACAAAGTGAATTTAGAATTCTGTCTGTCATATACAATAACAAACTTCAACAACAACTGCAAGATGAAATTATGAGACTTTAAAGTATGAACATGAATACCTTTCTGTGTATCCGAAATATTCTGTGAGCACTTTTCTATCTGGATGCCTGAATGTAAAAAATGAAGCTGGATCTGTAATCCTTGCAAAAAACCAAGACTTTTGAGTATAAACTCGATATGTTTCAGAACTGGACTCAGAGTGCCCTTCTTGGCACAACTCCCAAAATCTTCCTCTGATCCGTACAGTCAGTACGGCCTCGGGATGCGTGCAAATCCAAAACCACCTCGATCCGCATGAAAAACCACCTCAGTTTTCATGCAAATCCACCTCGGTCACTGTGCAAAACCACCTCGATTTGCGTACCAGTCTATGTCTGCATCAAAACTCCCCCTCGAGATCCGTGCCCATGGCTCATTTAAATAACGGAAAAAAAAACCAAAAGGGGGGCATGGGCCATAGGCCATGCGCCCACCCAAATCCCACCAAAGTCGGTAATGTTTAAGGTTATTCCACCACCTCTCGCCACGTCTCATGGCGGTGGAACATTGGTAGATGTGGTGGTTAGGGGGGCGGAAGTCCCGGGGTCAAACCCGCGGGCTTCTCCTCCCACCGCATATGTGATATTGTATGGCGCGATTATGGTTTGGATATATGTTTTGACTTTGGATATAAGTTATGGTTTGGCGCATTTATAACATATGGTTGGTCTTTGGTTTATGGAAAAGCTTGTGGAGGCATATGGTAAGGTTTCAATCTAACACTTAGATACCAAGGGGGGGCCTCGCTGTTGGCAAGGTTGAGGGCTAAGCCCTTGACCATCCCCCTTTTTCCCAACCATGGGGTCATGGTGGCCTTATCCTAAGGTCTTGGGTTCAATTCCCATAGCCCCAAATTACATTTTTTTAACCATTTCCAACCATTTTTCACCATTTTAACCATCTTTGACGAAACTTCAACTGCTG
>ML789220.1:257866-277498 GCA_009831015.1 Picea engelmannii | reverse complement strand
CAACCATGGGGTCATGGTGGCCTTATCCTAAGGTCTTGGGTTCAATTCCCATAGCCCCAAATTACATTTTTTTAACCATTTCCAACCATTTTTCACCATTTTAACCATCTTTGACGAAACTTCAACTGCTGATATCTTCGTCAACTGGAGGCCGTTTTTCCCGAAACGAACGTCACCGGAAAGTTGCTGATGCGCTCTTCCACTTTGTAAGCTTTACTTTTCATTTTGAATACTTTAAATCTATCGAATTTTGAGATGATCCACCTGGATCATTACATATTGGTACCAGAGCGAGGGTTCCAAATATTAGTGTGAATTTATTGAAATTCTCTATCGTAAAGTTTTAATATGCATTGAAATTGGGTGGAAATGAGGAAATCAGAGAAAATCCTTGTTTTCTAGATGAATAGTGTGTAATCGCCACATAGTGTTGAATGGGTGAGCATCGAGTCAGAATTGGCCATGCGAAGCTTAGTGTAGAGATTCCATGGCGACCTTGTGTAAAAATTATTGAAAATTTATGTATACCCATAAACATACCACATTAGTTTTGAAATTGAAATGGGCGTTTCAGATCCATCATAGATGTGGTAAAAAAATTCTAAGTTAAATTGATTTCACCAAAGAAAGATTGATGAGTTTGTTGAAAATAAGTTTTTATATTTTTCCAAAGAATAATAATCAAGTCCTTTGATGAGTAGTTTTATTAAATCCATTGACATAGTTTTTCTAAGTCTTCCAAAAGAGTTTTTATAAATCAATGAAAAATAAGTTTTTCGTAATCTGTTAAAAACGTTTTTCCAAGTCCATGGAAAAAGTTTTTTGTAATCTATTGAAATTTTTTTTGCAAGTCCACTAAAAGAATTTTTTTATAATCGACTAATTTTTTTTTTCCAAGTCCCCTGAAAGACATTTTTCATAATCCAATGAATTTTTTTTTCCAAGTCCACCGAAATAAGATTTTCCTAGTTCGTGAAAAAAAAGTTTTTCAAAGTTTGTTGAAAGAGGTTTATCAGAGTTCACCGAAAAGTCAAAAGGTTTAGTCCATTGAAGAAATATTTTTGTAGTTCACCGAAGAGAGTTTTTTTAAGTTCATTAAAGGACATTCTTTGAAGTTCGTTGAGAGATGAATTTTGTATTTAACTAGAAAACAAAATTTGAGTTCATTGATGGAAGAACATTTTGGTTTGCCGATGGGAGAATTCTATGGTTTGCTAATGAAGGAAGAAAATCGATGATCGTCGATGGAAGAACTATTCATCTCACCGATGAGGATGGTGACATGGCTGGGTTATGGGTTGACAGGTGGACATTGATGCCATCTTCCATGCCACATTAGCTAGATTTCCACATCAACAAGATTATGTTTTAAAAAAATGGTTTTTTTTTTTTAAGTAAGAAAGTATGGAGCCAAAGCATTGTTTTCTCCATAACAAGAGAAATTAAGTTAGAAGCAATTGAAATTTAAAGAATATGTCCACAAAAAGGAAGAATACAAAATTGTTAGTAAGGGTCACTGACCAATTTTGCTCCAAATTTTTAGAAAAGGTAAATTCACGGTTTTTAGAGAATATGGTGGCATGCTTTGACAAAGATCTTGTTATTGATAACTATTTTACAGTAGGTCCAATAAGTAGACATGAAAATAACTGCTAGAACATTTGGCCAGATTTCAAGGGGTTTGGAATGGAGACACAAAAACATGCTAAAATCCATTATTTTGTGCCAATTTTTGGAGATTTTTGAGATTTTTAGAGGAAAATGTTGGAATTATTGTTGGTTGTGGAGCCTGATTATCTTCCTAATTCATAGGTCTTTGTTTTTCAGCCGTGTTTATACCCGATGAAGAATTTACACCCTAGAAGACTGTACACCCCTCCACGTGGGGTAGTGCAGGGGGGGTTGCCCATCCTGCAGGGTCCAGGGGCAAGAGGGCCCCCGAAGGAAAAATTCCCTTGTAAATGTATATGTAATTTTATAGTAAGTCTGGACCATTCATTATAAGGTTGCATAATTGACGGTAGAAGTTATCTTAGGGTTTTTTTCCCTAGAAGGAAACCCTCTTTTATGAGGGAAATGTATTGTGGCTATGGATCATTGTGAATATTGTATTCTGAGTGAGGAGATTGTGAGAGAAAGAAGAGGAAGTTACAACGAGTGTGTTGTAGGTTGTATCCCTTCATTTGTTGGATAATAATAAAGGAAGGACTTGGCAATTTCTCTGGTGGACGTAGCCCACACTAAGTGAACCATGTATATCTGTGTCTTTATTGTATTGTGTATCTTCTGTGTTTTATTTCCGCATTTGTTTTATTTTATTGCTCCACGATCCTGTTTTTCTAAAAACTAGTATCAGAGCGAAATGTAACTCGCAGGAAAACATGGTTCCTGGTTCGAGTGGGAGAAATGGCGGAAGATGGAAAGTTTAGGGTCATGAAATTTAACAGACAAAACTACCAGTTATGGAAGATGCAGATGGAAGATTATTTATATCAGAAGGATCTATTCCTACCATTGGGTGGAATAGAAAAGAAGCCGATGACCATAAAGGACAAAGAATGGGAGGTTCTTGACATAAAGGCACTAGGAACAATACGGTTGAGCCTGATAGTGTCAATGGCTTTCAATATTTCGAAAGAAAAGACAACGAAGGAGCTTATGGATGCATTGGTTAAACTATATGAAAAACCCTCAGTGTCCAATAAGGTATTTCTGATGAAGAGATTATTTAATATGAAGATGTCAGAAGGTGGGTTTGTTGCAGATCATTTAAATGAATTTAATACGGTTACTAATCAACTAAGTTCTATAAAAGTGGACTTTGATGATGAGGCCAGGGATCTTCTAATCTTGTGCTCATTTCTAGAAAGCTGGAATGGGTTGGTCATGGTTGTAAGTAACTTTGTCTCTAGTTCAAACACTCTAAATTTTGATGATTTTGTTGGTGTTATCCTTAGTGAGGAAATGCAATGAAAAAGCACATGTGAGACATCAGGTAATGCATTAAACATGGAGAACAGGGGAAGACAAAAGGAAAGAGGAAATGGCTAAGGGAACCGCAAGAATTCTAGGAAGGGAAGATCCAAATCTAGACTCAGAAAGATAGAGTGTTGGAATTGTGGGAAGAAAGAACATTTGAAGAAAGACTGCAGAGCTCAGAAGAAACAAAGATATGGACAACATAAGAAAAATCAAGAAGCAAATGTAACAGGTGATGTGTTACAAGATTCTTTGATTCTTTATGTAGATAATATTTCCGAGTCTTGGGTAGTATATTCAGGGGCTTCATTTCATGCCACACCCCATAGGAAACATTTTCTAGATTATGTTCAAGGTGATTTTGGGCATGTTCATTTGGGTGATGATGCAAAATACAAAATTGTTGGAATGGGAAAGGTAAAACTAAAGCAAAGGAATGGAAACCAATGGTTGTTGAAAGAGGTAAGACATGTTCCAGATCTAAGGAAAAATATAATTTCAACTGGGAAGTTGGAAAGTGAAGGTTCTATATCCATATTTACAGATAAGGCGTGGAAGGTCACCAAAGGATCACTGGTGATAGTAAAATGAGATAATGTAGGTACATTGTATTTATGTACTGGTAATACTGACTCTTCTATCTGTTTAGATTCTATAGGATTGGATACAACACTATGGCATGGGATTGGACACATGAGTGAGAAGGGGATGCAGATACTTCGCAAAATAAATTTGTTTCCAGATATTAAACAAATTGATTTGGATTTCTGTGAGCATTGTGTTTATGGAAAATAAAAGAGAGTCAGATTTCTCAGAGTCAGAAAATAAAATAAGAGTGAAAGGTTGGAGCTTGTGCATACAGATGTATGTGGACTAGCTCATGTATCATCTCTTGGTGGCTCTCATCATTATGTTACTTTTATTGATGATGCAACTAGAAAAACTTGGGTTTATTGCATTCGAAAAAAATTTGATGTTTTTGATACTTTTAAGAAATGGAAAGCTTTGGTTGAGAATGAGATAGGAAAAAGGTTGAAGTGTCTCAGATTAGACAATGGAGGTGAATATTGCAACAATTATTTTGATGATTATTGTTCATACCATGGTATTCATAGAGAGAAGACAGTTCCGGGAACACCACAAGAAAATGGTGTGTCAGAAAGGATGAACGTGACAATCATGGAGCGTGCAAGGAGTATGAGATTGCATGATGGTTTTCCCTTATGGTTCTGGGTAGATGATGTAGATACTACTATTTTATTAATAAATAGAGGACCTTCAATCTCTTTAGATGGTAGAATTCGAAAGGAGGCATGGATAGGTAAACAGGTAAACTATTATTTTTTGAACACTTTCGCTTGTGAAGCATTTGTCCATATTGATAAAGAAAATAGAACAAAGCTCGAGGAAAAATCCAAGAAGTGTACATTTATTGGATATAGTGTTAATAATTTTGGTTATCGCTTATGGGATTATGAAAATCACAAAATCATTAGGAGTAGAGATGTCATATTCAATGAAAAGGTCATGCACAAAGACCAGTTGCAGGTAAAGAATCAGGAAAAAGAAAAACCAGAATACACAGTGCTTGATGAGATCATTGAAAAAGAAATTTCAAAGGTACCAGAAAATAAAAATGTACAACAACATGAGAAACATGTACCTCAAACTCCTACAAGTGTTGTTATAAGATCTACCAGGTTAATTAGACCGCCTGAATGATACTCTCCTTCATTGTATTATTTATTTTTCTCTGATTTTGGTGAACCAAAATGTTATGAAGAGGCAATGCAGGTAGACACTAAAAAGAAGTGGGAGAAAGGCATGAAAGAGGAAATGATTTCCCTGGTAAATAACCAAACTTCGGATTTGGTTTAGTTTCCTACAGGAAAAAGAGCATTGCATAATAAATGGGTTTACAAGTTTAAGGAAGAAGATGGAGTACAAGGATAGACTTGTTATAAAGGGGTTTTTACAAAAGAAAGGTATATATTTTGATGAAATATTTTCTCCTGTTGTTAAAATAACTTCAATTAGGACTATTTTAAGTCTTGTGGCAGTAGAATATTTGCATCTTGAATAGTTAGATGTAAAAACAAATTTTCTCCATGGGGATTTGGGGGAAGAGATTAATATGCAACAACCACAGGGGTGTGAGGTCAAAGGGAAAGAAAATTTGGTATGCAGGTTGAAGAGGAGATTGTATGGCCTAAAGCAAGCTCCAAGGCAATGGTATTTTAAGTTTTACAGGTTTATGACAAAACAAGGTTATAGTAGATGCCATTCTGATCACTTTGTTTATTTTAAAATGATAGAAAATGGAAGCTATATTAGCTTGCTATTGTATGTAGATGACATGCTTGTTGTAGGGTCTAATATGCATGATATAAATGTGCTCAAGAAGAAATTATCTAATTCATTTGCGATGAAGGATTTGGGTGCTAAAAAGAAAATCCTTGGTATGAGAATAACAAGAGACATGAAAAATTGCAAATTGACATTGTCTTAGGGTGAGTACATAGAGAAGGTGTTGGAGAGGTTTAGAATGCAGAATGCAAAACCAATTAGTACACCTTTGGCCAGCCATTTCAAATTAACTAAGGAAATGTGTCCCAAGACACAGGAGGAGATAGAATACATGTCCAGGGTCCCATATTGCTAGCGGGAAAGCCCCCCCTATGACTACACTAGGGTTCAGAATGTAGGTAGATCAATTAACCGTCTAAAAGTCAACTACTTCTCTAACTACCCAAAACATACCCAAAACTCATACAAGAAAAACAAATATGAGAGGGATCGGGTAACTATACCTCTACTTCGCGTCCGATGATGATCCCCTCATGCTTGAAAGCTTCATCGACTGCATGCCTCGTCCCAAGGCTGGTCTGCATTCAAAGATAGAAAAACAAAAAACTACAAGCATGCAATTCATATACAAATTATGGTTAGATGTTAGAATGTCAAAAAATAAACCATTAAAAGCATTCAATACACCATGATTTGGGACAGGAAAAGTACTTCTTTTATTAAAAAATCAATGATTATACCTTTACAACCAAAGCCGACTACTGCTCCATGAACCTGGTCCAGGCTCCTCTTCACCAAGCTCCAAGTGAACCTCTGTATGGTTTCTCCTCTCAACCTTCTGATCTCTTCTTGGGAAGTGAATGGGTTCTGATGGAGGAAGAAGGGCTAATTGGGGAATGCTAAGGCAATTCTCACAAAAGGGCTACAATTACTTGGGCAAGGAGGGGATGTGAAACGGGAAAAGTTTCACTATTATTATGTCTAGATGTGGAATGAGACCCCAACACCTCCTTTTATATGACAAAAGGATGGTTATTTGGTTGGGTGACGAGCTATAGGCAGTGGATTAGTTGGGAAACTACCCAATAGCCCATAATCTCAGTGAATTCCTTGCAAATTTTTTTATTTTTTGCAACTTTTGCAAGTATACATGGGCTGTAGTGGTGTAACATGCATACGTACGTGGGCTATAGTGGTGCATCAATCATATGTACATGATAAGTATTGGTGCAGGGCGTGTACATCTTCAAAAAATGGGTTTTTTAGAAGAGCAACTCAGTGATGGCTTAACAAAAAATGCAAGTAAGAGGGCCAAAGGTCAGGTATGCATGTGTAGAGAAATTTAGGGTTATAACAGATGCCCTCTAATGTGTGAGGTCAGAAGAGCATCTGATGGCCGAAATACATTAAAAAATCTTCTCCAATGTATGAAATGAGTGAGCCCAGGACAAGAGTTTGGGAGGTTCCATCTGCAAAAATAACAATTGTCTCTCCGAGGCGGGCATACCCATGCTCAGGATGAAATAAATCATGGATGCCAATCAAATACACTGCAGATCCATGTCATATAACTATATAAAGTGTAGCCGTGAGCAATAAAAAATAGATATACATCTCAAATTCAAATATATACAAGTATATTATCCATCTTCAAGAAGCCAATACTGCCCGATGGCTGGAGATGAGGTGTTCATAGCTCGAGCAACAAATTCAAGATATTCAAAACTCGGGTAGGATTACAATGTGAGTGTATGAATTCACTACCCATAGGTCTTCGACGACTCATCGAGGAAAGACAATAGGATCTTGATGATCAGACAGAGAACTTCATTGATTTTGAGCAAAGAATTGATTTGGACTTTTGGGATGGCCAGGTCATGAGGTCAAGAGACAAATTGCAGAAAGGCCAACTTGGGTTGGGTGAAACTTCCCTTGGACCAAATAATGAAAGATGATGAGACTCAGGAATCATGACATTGCCATAAGTTCACGATGCAGGAGGCAACACAAACTCTCCATGTGTTTGGAAGAGTAACTAAATGGAGGAGGACACAACTCTATGTAGCGATAACATATTCCTAAGGTCATATTATATCCCAATGCTTTATAGAAAAACTTAAGGATGTGATTTTTCCAAGGGTGACTCATTGTGATGCCAAAACATAATTTATATTTCTCGTCCCCTCCTTTTGGGTTTTTTTGATTTTTTTGTCTTTTTCAATTTTTTAAAGATCTTTGAAAAAGAATAAAAGAATGCTACGTTACAAAGGAGGAACGAGCGTCACAAGCAAGCATACTAGTTCCAGGTGCAAGGAACACACTAATGATCAGAGAAAGGAGACATGTGCAGGAAAGGACACTCAAGGAAAATTCCTCCATGGGTCAAGGTGTCAGGTCATAGAGGAAAAGTGCTACAAGGCTTGCATATAAGGCATGCTTCAAAGGTTCAGTTGAGAGCAACATGGAGCTGACATTAGGCCAGATATGCATAGATGCAAATACGATTAACAAGACACAATGAAACCCCCTTCAATGTAATTTTAACGAGCCCAAAGAAGGTAAGCTCAATATTTTTTTCACGTTTTGAGAGTCTGGAAAAATGTAAAAGAAGACTCCAAGTGGTACCTTTTTTCAGAAATAATCTAGTCGGTTTGAAAAAGGGGTAAACTAGCATCGAAAATACATCTATTCAAAACCATTTTAATGAGTGTGACAAATACAAGATCACTCGATAATCTTTTCAATTTTAAGGAGTCTGAAAATAGCTTAACTATGGATTCACTGCCTTTTTCTGGATTTAGTCTCCTTAGCTTGAAAAAGTATAAAAGTTACTAAGGAGAACTCTCCCGACGAGAAGAGTCTCCCGAGGTGTACCTTTTTCCTCCATAATCCATAGGATGGAAAAAGGGGCAAACTCATGCCAATAGATGTTATTCTGTACCAATTTAATGAGTGTGAAGGAACAAGGTCACTCGATGATCTTTTCAATTTTCGGGAGTCTGAAAAGAGCTTAACTACGGACTCCGTGGGGGTTCCTTTTTCGTAAGTAATCTCCAAGGCCTAAAAAAGGTGATAAACCAAAACCAAGGAGAATGCTCCTTTTTCGTAAATTTAGTCCCTCTGGCCCGAAAAAGGGTTAAAATTATACATGATAATATTCTTCTAGTGAACCGAAGTTACTAGAGTATACCTTTGTTCTTAAAATTGACCATCTGGACTGAAAAAGGGGTAAACTACCGCCAGACAGACGTGCGTTCAAGTTTTAGTTTGGCGAGAATGAATGTCAACAAGATTGCTCGATAATATTTTCATATTTAGAGAGTTTGAAACCGGCTTAAATAAGACTCCAGAAGGTCACTTTTCTCAGTTAATCCAAACAAGATTGAAAAGCGTAAATGTAGTCTCGTCGGATGTTTCTTTCGGTTTCAAAGCGAGCTTGAAATACAACAAAGCGTGCTCATTTTTGGGAGTCCCGAGGGTGAGGCCAAGAGTGATGATGCATCAGACGAATGAGGCTCAAACTCATAATCATGACAGGACTAACAAGAACTCTCGAGCCTTAAGTAATTTATAGACAACATGGATGCCAAAATGCAACAAGGATATATCTAGGGCATCCATGTAAAGGTAGGCTCTACCACCTAATCATGACACTTCTAAAGAAAAAATGACGGTTCTGTGTCACACTTCGGTGGGATCGATCCTATGGCAAATAGGAAAAGATAACAAGATGCAGAAGGTGGAGGTGGAATCCTAACCTATATGCAAAAAGTTGGAAAAAATGAATTTTACCAAAGGACCTTTAAAAGTGACCCATCTCCCCAAAAGTTACCAAACCAAAAGACAAAGTGTATCAAAACATCCAATAAGAAACTCAAGAATGAAAATAAATGATTTCCAAGCTAGAAAAGATGACAAAAGGGGTTAAAAAAGTGGGAAAAGGGCCAAAAAAGTCTATAAATAGAAGCTGCCAACTCATTTTCACCATTGCAATTTGAAAATTAACCAGAAGGTAAAAAGACCCCTTTGCTAAATAAGTTGATTCTGGGAGCTTCAGAGGATGAAACAAACTTCCGCTCGGACCAACTAGGTACAAACGCATCCCTCCTACATTTCCATTCTTCTTTTATGCATTTTTATTTTTATTTTTTGGGGGGTGCACCCTCCTAAAAAGGGGCGACCCTACGTGTACGCGGGCTGTCCAAGGACATCCCACGTATGTAATCGGTCTTTCCAAGGAAATATCACATATGTACTCGAGCAGAAAATAGTCTGCCCACGTACATACACGACTATGTTTAAAACAACCTGCGTACACCCTCAAAAGCATGAAAAAAATAAAGATGCAAGAGCTAACTTCCCTTTGAACTGTCATGGAACAATATGTATGTCCACTAGAGGGAGATGGAACATGAGGATATAGATATCTTGTCTGATGAGGACCCTGCTACCATTGCCGCATTGAAACAATGTGGGCTTTGGAAGCCCTTCCTGTGTCTGTTCATGAGGGCACAACCCAAGTTGCTAAACACCCTCGTGGATTACTAGCATCCAGACGTAGAGGATTTTATGATAGAGGGGTAGTTGTTGACTCCAATGACTGAGGGCATATGATTCTTGATTGGCCTCTCTAAGAGATGGGAACCAATCAATCTGCGCAGTTTTCCCCCTGAGCCCTTCAACATTACAGACACTGAGAAATTAGGTTCTCAAGTGCCCATCAACAATATCACCAACTTGTCAATGAAGGTGATCCTATTTCTTATTGGGTGGATCACTGGATCCGCAACCCTACACCAGGATTCCTAGGTGCACATGCATTGTGAAATTTAGTTCCTGGATGCACGTATTTATGATTGGAGCATGACCATGCTCACTTGCATGAAGAGGTAGCTGACAGAGTGCCGAGAGTGTAGCAACAAGAACTTTAGGTTTGACACCATTCTATGCTCGTTCTTCTTCAAGAGGGTGCCCAGTATGAGTTCCAAAGAGACAGTACGGGGTCATGTGGCCTCCTTCCTAGCGGTATGTAGATGGGTAGCACTGCTGCCACGATAGGGGGGAGGAAGGACCATAGAGGCCTTCGATGAAAAATTCTTCGGCTGGTGGGTACGACATATTCCAGCCATAGAGGACTACCCCTATGCTGGAATCAAATTCTACAGATGTACTCACACACATATATATAATTTATATATATATCATTTTTATATGCATCGGAGTACTGACATCTATGTATCTGTTATGTACAGATGTGGGACCGGTGTGCCCGACAGACTTCATGAGGACTCCACGACGTCCTCGACCAAAGGCAGGACCAACAACAACTGATGGACCAACAGCCGCAGGGGGACCTCCAACCGGAGAGGTTGAGGGAGTTTTGAGATGGGTGGAGTGGAACCTCACCACGCTCACTCGCATAGTACCTATGGACGAGATAGAGGATCTCCCGCCTTCTATGAAGCCTCATGTAGTTGGGGTGCCACAAACTTGGGTCCAACTTTTCCGGAATTTGGCTAATGTTGTTGTTCACTACAACAAGGCCAACAAGCCCCGAGCTTAGATAGGCTGGAATTATTATGTTCAAAGGGAATTTTTTGTATATTTTTGAGGGAAGAAGTCCCGTGATGTATACCGGATATTATTTTTGAGGCGTTCGCGCCCACCTATGTACTCTGACACTGTTTGACACACACACACACACACACACACACACACACACACACACACACATATATTTACATATTTCATTGTCTTATGGATCACATTTTTTACAAATGTATGTACATGTGTGTGCGTGCAACATGACAATCTAATAATTGATTAGATAGAGTATCTGTCATTTGATTTAATCTCCTAGGAACATGGATATACATAATGTAATCAAAGTAACGTTCTAAGAGACATACCCTAAGGAAACGTCGGTGTAAAGTAGGATCATAAACACTGTAAACTCCATTTAACTTGGACACAACCAGCTGAGCATCTAAGTAGACCCATAGGTGAGAGATACCATGCGACATAGAATCATGAAGCAACTCTATCACCGCGCTGTAATCGATGACATTGTTTGTGGCGTCACCTAGACAGATACCTCTGAAAGATAGAAACTAGCCTTGAGGCATGAAAATTAGCCAAGTTGCAGAAGAATGCCTCCGAGTGTGTCGTCTAGCACCATCCGTGAACCCAAAGAAAACCTCCGACTCACTTGATATCTACCACAGTTTAAATATGACATAAATAACGACACGTCCATAAAACAAAAAAGAAAAAAACATCATAAGAACTATACATATGTACAAGAAGTCACCCAGGCGACCAACCTAAGAGTAATACTTCTTGAGGTAGAGCCCATTTCTAGGCTCTGCCAAGGAATTTCCCTTAAATTCAACCAGACGATAAGCGCCCATCTTTAAGACCTCTTTCACGATGAAAGGTATGAACCACATGGGTTTGAACTTTCCTACCCCCAGGGGATCCTTGTCTTGATCATAGACCATGACAAGATCACCTTTGGAGAAAATTTGAGGATGAATAGACCAATCATATTGACACTTAACTCATTGCTTGTGAGCCTCATTGGCTGAGGCTGCATCATGACATTGCTCATCGAGCCACTCGAGATATAATAGGCATTCCTCAAGCGGTGAAGTGTCTGGCAGTAACTCTACTGCGAACTTTAAAGACGGGATATGGCACTCAATAGGAAAGACTGCTTCTAGCCCGTATACGAGTTGAAAAGGTGAGAAGCCAGTGGCAGTCTTTACAGACATTCGGTATGCCCATAATGTCAATTACAACATCAAATGATAATTTGACTTGGCATAATTGATCGTTCATTGAAGAATAGTCTTGAGGGACTTATTCACAGCTTCCACTTGACCATTCACGTGTGGGTAGTAGGGTGATGAATGTTCTTGCCTTAACCCAAGATTTGATGTTAACTCAAACATCATTTTGTTATGGAAGTGACTGCCATGGTCAGTGACAATCTCCTTCGGGATGCCAAACCTTGCTACTATATTGTTAAAAATGAAGAGAGACACTGTTTAATCATCATTATTAAACGTTGGCATAACCTCGACCCACTTTGTGAAGTAGTCTACCGCTACGATGATATAATTATGCCCCCTGGATGAAGCCGGGTGACATGTAGTAAAATAAATCCCCCACTTAGTGAATGGACCAACAATGATGACAGGAAACATGGGAGCATGATGTGCCCTCATCTTCTGAGAGAAGATCTGACACAGGTGGCACTTCTTGATCGACTCAACGCAATCCTTGATTAACGTAGGCCAAAAGTAACCGACTCGTAGAATCATTTGGGTTGTTGCCAACCCAAAAAAATGACCACCACATGCTCTAGTGTGGCAGTCGTTAAGCACGAGTTCTATTTCCTCGTGTATAAGGTACCAACGAAGAATGAAATCTACACCTCGACAATACAAAGTGTCATCGAGTATGAGATAGTTTCATGCCTGATGGTGAATTCACCGATGCTCATCGCGGGAATAAGAAATAGAGAACTTCAAAGTCTGGAGATAGACTAGTATATCAACATAACAAGGGTCCAAATATGCGATCAGACAAATATCACCTTTAGTAGGCGATTCTTCAGGTGTAACATCACTTGATTCGATCGTAAGTTCCGAAATAAGTTTCGCAAAGACCAACGAATTTTTGGATTTCACAGAAACAAAATCCAAGTCAAATTCCTGGAGGATTACAATCCATTTACTGATCTTTCCGCCAATGACCCATCCTGTCATCACATATTGAAAGGGATTCACAACGACAATGAAGGTGGTCTTGCGAAGCATAATATAATGACAGAACCATTGGAAAACATGCACTGCTTCCAACACAAGCTTCTCAACATGGGAATAGTTGAGTTCCGGACCAACCAAGCCTCGACTTAGGTAAAAAATAACGTGCTCTTCGAGCAGATCGTCCTCTTGAACCAAGACCATGTTGATGGTCGAATCTGCAGCATCCAAGTACAACAAGAAATCTCTTTTATAATTGAGAGGCCGGAGCAGAGGGGCAGATGTAAGGGTGCATTTAAACACTTCAAAAGAGCGTTGAGCGGCTTCGTCCCAATAGAAAGGGACTCCCTTTTTAAATAGACACATGAACCCTTTAGTTATCTTGACGTAGTTTGCGACAAAATGACAAAGAAAGTTTTCTTTCCTATATAAGCTCTGAAACTGGGGTATTGTCCACGAGGAAGGCAACTGAACTATCGCCTCAACCTTAAGAGGATCGACCATGATCCCTGTTGTCGAAAATATGAATCCTAAGAGACGACCCAATATCATGCATAAACTTCACTTATTAGGATTCAAGTGAATCCGATAGTGGCAACATCGTTCGAATATTAGTTGGAGGTGTGTGGGATGATCAGATCTCTTGCGAGAGCATGATGCTAGATCATCTAGATAAGCCTCAACTATATGTCTAAGGTCGTGGAAAGAAAAATACTTGGCTCGCTGAAAAGTGGCTCCAACATTATTTAGGCCAAAAGGCATCTTACGATAAGAAAATGTGCCCCAAGGAAAAATAAAAGATGTTTTATGATGGTCTTCGGGTTTGATTTGAATCTGGTTATATTCCGAAAAACCATCCATGAATGAAAATACCTCACAACCTGCACATTCATTGACAATCTGATCAATGAATGGGGTGGGAAAATTATCTTTCAGACATGCCTTGTTCAAGTCATGAAAGTCCATGCACATGCGAGTCATACCCTATTTTTTGTTAACCAGAACGGGATTTGACACCCATTGCGTCAATTGCACGGGGTAGATAAAACCGACTTTAAGAAATTTCTCTACTGCATCCTTTATTGCTGTCACTTTCTGAGGATTCACCGGATGAAACTTCCGTCGGACCAACTTGGTGTTAGGATAAGTCGTTATCTCATGTTAGACGATTCTTGGACAGATGCCTACCATTTCCTCATAAGACCAGGCAAAAACGTCGCGAAATTTCTTAAATAAGTCCGTATAAATTCGAATCTCTTTAGGGGAGCAGTTCGCTTCGACGAAAACATTCTCCATGACACTAGGGGTTCTGGATATATCTATAGGGATCGTTTCAACAATACTCACCATATTATCCTGGGTGTAAACTGCATGCGTAGCCAGAGGATTAACATGACAAGACCTATCTCTAGTCATAGTAAAAAAAAATTCACCTGCCTCTATTCTTCTTAACTTCGGGAGGAAATAAGATCTGTGAATGAGATCATCCCATGGTCTGTCTGGACTAGTCAATGCCTCAATAATCTTCTCATTTGAGGGCAAGACCAGGTCTAAAGAATTTGTAGTGGCAAGGGAACCTTAAGCCCAAATAGGCCCGAGAACTGGATCTAAATCCTGTGCTAGAGTCATATCAGGGTCGGCGGAAGCTTGCTAGACAATGTTATATGCAAATTATTCCATGGACAAGGGAATGGCCATGCCATAATTCCCTATCCCTTCCATCGAGGCCGATGGGGAAGGAAGAGTCCACAGATTGTGAAAGTAAGTCATTCGTGTCGACGAAATTTGAAAGATTTCAACCCTAGGCTGGTCAGGGGTAGCCGATATAAACTTGACATCGCCAGAAGGAGGTGGGTAATAAAAAGTACCCATAAATGATGGACACAAAACAACCCCTATGTTGACGGTGTCGGGCTGAGGGTTATCAATCATCGGGACCGTGGATGCCCCCTATGAAGGGTCAAGACGGGAAGGACAACTAGTCAATGGTCACAATTTGGCCCTCGTGTGGAAATAATAAGAATTGAAAAACTGTGGTAACCACTACATGCATTGCATAGGTCCAACTCCTTCCTAATTGAAGGTTGTAGTCGAGAGGCGCATCGACCTCTTCCACTTCGACGCACATGGTCTTCCCTCCTAACTACACGGGGAAAGAAGGGATGATTCCATGTGGTCTGAATGAATGACCATCGAAAGAAGTAATAAAAGTAGGCGATGAAGACAAAATGGGTTGGCCAATGGCCTTCCAACACGTCGATGACATCACGGAAGTAGAGGTGCCCTCATCAACCACCGTGTAAAATATATTCCAAGTAAAATATTTTGTGGTGTAAGACACTACTATTTGAAATGCAATGTGGAAAGGGAGACAATGTTTCAAGTTGGTTGGATCAAGAACGATTGCTCCCAGATTACAAGTCTCTACAGATCCCAAGGTGTATAACAGAGCCTTTCTCTGTGAAGGGAAGCTCTAGAGGACCTCCAAAGTAGACATCACGTAAGGGGTTTGTGCCAAATCTTCCACCACATAGTAGTTTTAGGCAGCCCTCGCGTTCAGATTATGAGAATCTTTCTTGAACGCACCTTTGGGGATGTGTGTCATTGTTTCGCCCATCGTCTTATCGATCTGTAGAGGAACTGATGGGTTTGTGGCTTATTTACCCTTCTCGATAGATTTCGACGTTTCATAATCTTGGGTCTTGATCGCTATATGAGAGTTACCTTTTACCATATAAATATTTAGGGCCGAGGTATTACCAGAAGACGCGGGGGGTCCCTGACTGCCCCCATCCGCGCTCGAAGAAGATGAGGCTTGAGCCATGTTTTTCCCATGTGGAAATAGTTTCATCAACACAATAGGTTGTTTCTGCACCAATAGCTTCTGGGCCTCCACAAGTCGAGGGCACAGGTGAGTCAGTTTGTCTTCCGTGCAAGTTTACATGGATGCTTCAAATTTATCTTCTCTATGTTGCCCCTGCCAACATTGTTATTAGGCTTCTTATCCCCTTTACCCTTCTTGTTTCATTTTTTTTTCTTTTCTTGAGGTTGCTGGTTGGCCTTCGGGTTCGTCAAATGCACAGTTTGTACGTCTAACGTTTGGGTAGGGGGAAAAACCAAACTGGAGGTCTGGCTGGCCGCTATCTATTGTATCAACAATTGTTGCAATTGATTTGACAATAACTCAATGGACTTTCCTTGTGCTGAACCAAATATACCATCGACATGTGGTCCAGACTTTTGTTTGGCCTTGTCGAGGATGGACCGTGGCGCATATGGAAATATCTCATAGAGTAAGCCAGACTGAGAGTAAATTAGTTCGAGCTGTTGTGCTCTCATTATCGCCTCCTCCTCTGAAAACACTCCCGAAGTTGCAACATCCTTGGATAAAACTGGCACCAAAGACTTCCGGAACCCCTCCAGCAAGAAAGTTGGTGGGACCTGTACCTTAATCAATCTCTTCCGACACCACCATTCTCAGATGTGATATGAGATATGATCGACCTTATTCTGCTCAAAGTTGGCCAACAATTTGGTGCCGACATCGTATCTCACGGGTAGTTGGAAATGGTTTAGGAAAACCATCGCCAAGTTGCTAAAGTAAGAATACCGTGAGTGATTGAGTTCAATGTACCATTTTGTGTCACCCCCGATAAGAGTGCGTTGAAACAGGCACAACTGTACGGAGTCGTCTCGTAGCGAGTTTGATGAGCACCACACATGGAAATTTGTCACATGATCACCTGGGTCTTCGCCAGACTTGCCTTCGAATTTTGGAATATCCGAGGACAACTTTGTTGGTATGGGAGGCCAAAACGGATCATGACAAATCGGGTCATTAAGAAACCTTGACAAGTCTGGCAGGTGTAATGTTGCCAGAAACTATAGTTTGGTTTGGGTACTATGTACAGGAAAAAGGGGGCCTAGAGTTTGACTGGCACCAGGTTTCCAGGAAAAATTGGGTTGCTGGCTAGGGTTCTGGTAGACACCGTGGCCTTGAAAAACATATGGAAACTGCATTTGCTGGGATATCATCGATTGATTCCCGTAATTGGATGACGTGGGTTGGGAGGGGATTTCTCCCTTCGTTGTGTTCCAAATATTTTGGAAGAGGTTTCCCCCAACCGATCCGATGGGCATAGGTACTGAGCCTTGCCCAGGGTTCCATTGACCATGGAAGGGGTTTCCCCCGACCGACATCCCTTGCGAGGGAACTGATCCCTCCCAAGGATTCCAAAGTCCTTGTGAGGATAAAACTCCTGTACATTCCCCTTGTGTAGGAATAATACCCTGAAGAGGATTCCGTTGTTCAAAACTAGGGTTTCCCCTGGTTGAGACGACAACCGAAGAAAAAGCGTTATTACCAAATGCACCGAACAAAGAGAAGGACATGGATCCCACCGGCCTAGTGTAAGATGAAGGTCCTAAAATACCTGCTCCCAATAAGTTTTAGTTAGCACTCGGTCTGATGGGTTGCTAGAAAGCACCACCGAGCGAGTGGGATGGAGGAGGTATATGACCCCCACCATAAGGGATAACATTGAAAGGGACTGAGGTGCCCCCAGTAGACCCTTGCACGAGATTGTTTGAGATACCTGCCCCCAGACCCATAGTATGTACGGTGGAGTAGGCAAGGATGGAGTTCGAATCAAAGTTGGGAACCCCATATGAAAATGGAGGGCCCGTCGCACTCTGCCTGAATGGAGCAGTGGTTTCCGCCAATGATGGTAACAAACCACTGCCTAAGGTAGAGGGGGTTAAGACCACTATGATATGGATCGATGAAGGTGGGTTAGGAGACAACATACCCCCTGTAGTAGTAGTTGAAGAGGGAGTGTGAGGACCCCCAGACGAAGTAGCAACATTTGCTTCCATAGCTGCTTGTAAAACTATCTGACGCTCGTAAGGTGTCACCCTTAGAGGGACAAATTGTACCAAGATTGGCGTCGACAAGTAAGTGATCAGAGGGTTTTCTGGCTCAAGAGCTTCTGGTTCAAGGTAAAAAACAATAGGTTCCTCTAGATTCGAGTAATCTCCTCTTGGAGCAAGCTCGAGCACAGGTTCTTGTGTCCCGATCGCTTCAAATGACCCTTGTTGGTCAAGTCTTCACCATAACGATGGTAGTGGTGGATCTTATTGAAATAATGTAACTGTGAAGAGCATTCTTATTATTATTGGATTAAATCCCCATTGCGGATTAATCATGTCATTATTATTATTATTATTGTTATTGGATTAATCCCCATTGTGGATTAATCATGTCGATAATTGTATAAGGACCAAATCCCCTTTTGCGGATTGGTCATCGGAAAATTACAAAGGGCAGAATAAGAAGTCAGCCCCAACAGTTATTATGGAAGACCCATAATTAATTAAAGGTGGGTTTACCCACCTAGAGTGAGAGGTCGGCCCTGCTAGTTGTGACCTTTAACACGTGCCAGTCTTGTATAAATAAGAGGCTAGCGCCTCACTTCAAACACACAACTCACTTTCTTATTCTCTTATGAGGCAAGCTGCAATTACCAGAGAGAGGAGGAGAAGAGTGACACATATCTTGGGGAGGACTTTTTGTATTGGTTTGAGTTATCTCTTGAACATTGTTTAAGCTATTTATGAGAAGAAAGTTTTGCTGGGTTTTCTTCCCCTAGAGGGTTTCCCAGGATAAATGTTGTGTCTCTTGTGAATGTGTATTTCTCAGTGATCTTGTTCTTATTATGCTGTTATCTATTGAAATGCAAAGAACTATAATAATGGCATAAACATTAACATGGTTTCAGAGCCAACCTGAAGGAAACACTATTTGTAAGAGAAAAATGTCACTGCTGCAACACCTGCAAATTAGGGTTTTGAAAAAGTATCTCTTTTCATCCCCCTAACCTCCTATAAAGTCGTGCCCTCCCCCCAGGATCAATTTGGCACCTAGAGCACACCTTTTCAGTGGCTGGATCTCCTAGAAAGTGAAACCCTAGTTTCACCAAAGTACCAGAAAACCAGTACCAGAAGTACCAGAAGTACCAGAGTACCAGAAGTACCGGAAGCACCGGTCCAGAAATCTGCAGATCAGATTTGACGGGGTAAAATTTGGATTTTCTCAGATCTGAGGACACCAAGCTACTCACCTCAGCCAAGAACAACTCATGGTAAGGTCAAAATTTGATTTCAAGCATTTTCAATTTTTGGTTATTTTTGTTGCTGAAAGTACAAGATGTCTGCAAGCACAAAGATTGTTGAGAAATTAGAAGGCATAGACAACTTCCGTGCCTGGAAGTATAGGATCAGTCTGATCCTTGCAGAGAATGACCTATCAAGATTTATCAAAGAAGAAGTGGAGGAACCTGAAGATGCCATAGAGAAAGCAAAGCATCAGAAGGACTCAATCAGGGCTCAGAGAATCATTGCAGATTCAATCAAAGACCACCTGATCCCGTATGTAACGTCAAAGAAAACCCCGAAGGAGATGTTTGATGCTCTAAGAAAACTATATGAAGGAAAGAACATCAATCGAAAGATGAATCTAAGAACTCAGTTGAAGAATACCAAGATGCAGAAAGGAGAAATGATTCAAGAATATTTCTCC
>ML789220.1:234950-247639 GCA_009831015.1 Picea engelmannii | reverse complement strand
CTATATGGTGTTAGAGATCTACCTTTCCTTGGCATAGCTATGGGAAAATTTAGTATTTTCATCTCCTTATACCAACCCCATTTCTTGGCTCTTTTATCTCCACTTTGATTCCTCCCACTCCAACAATTCTTTCTTTGTAGCTTCTGAATCTTTGATAATCAACTTCTCTTCCTTAGAAAAAAGACTTGTTGAATTCCTACTATAAACACTTGGTATCTCCTCTTCAAAACCAGACAATTGAATATGAGATTCTCTGTATTTCCTCTTCAAAACTGGACAATTGAATATGAGATTTTAAATGAGATAAAATGAAATAGTCTTCTTATTCAAATTTATCATTACATAACTTACATATATATTAATCACTATTTATGTGGTGATTAATCTTCATTATTAACTAAGGGTAAGATTCAAAATTACCCAAAATGAAAGTGATGTTATAAAATAGATAGTCCTTAAATTAGTTTGAAGTGATTATATAATTATCTTTTAATTTAGAAATAAGTAGAATGGTAATCATTACTAAACTTACACTTAAAATCTATGCATCTTGGAATTTTTTTTACTATATAAATACCTCTACCTCTCTATTTAGGATAAATCAATTTTCTTGTTGAAAGGAAAGTATGTCTTGTGTGTACATAAAGCTAACTTATACCACCCATCATGAAACCAACAATGAAAATATTATATATCTTTGTCTGCCCCAAAAGTAAGTTAATTATGAAGCAAAAATTGGGAGACAATTGTCATTTTTTTGGGGATATTAGAGCAAATGATCCCAAGGATGTTTCAAAATGATTTCTATAACCCTAAATTGTAGAGGAGTGGTCAATTCCTCAAAGAAATTGGCCTTAAAAAGATTAATAGATGTAAATAATCCATCTATAATTTTTTTAAGAATTAATGATGGAGTGGGGGAAAATTGTTAAGGACCTTTCCTAGGGGGTTGGGATTTTAGTTATATTGATGTTATTAAAAAGACATGGGGAAACATTATAGGGTGGAAAAAATGATCTTTTTCCTATACTAATTCATGTGATTTTTTATCAAGTCTAGGGGAAAAAGAGAGAGGAAATTTCCCATGTTGAAGATATAGTAATTTTTTTTAGGGAAGGTGCAATCCAAGCTTTCCAAGCCATATGTAGTGGGATTCATCTTGATCTTTAGAGGATAGAACCAAACTCTCCTCATAATTTATAAGATACCCTCCATAGGTCTTAATTTTACAAGGAGTCTTTGAGGAAAATCAAGATCAAACAGATCGGGCTAAGATTCAATCCTCCTCTCCCACTACATCCCACACCTCTAGGAAATTTGGATGAGGAAAAGGAGAAGGAAGATTTGAAATAAAATAGACAAAAATTTCAGTCAACTCTTAGTATCCCAGAATAGTACCTCTTTAGGTGAAGAATAAGGAAGGAATGACCACCACTTATGCATTTAGATTTTTAATTAATCAATTTTGTTATATCTCCTAATATAGAAGAGTCGACTGACACTTCCTTGTATAACTTCTCAGTGAAGCCTTTTCAAACCCAAAGAAGAGATTTGCATTTGGAGCACAATGTGGAAGGGTCAGTTGACCCTTGTATATATAATTGTTTCATTCTATTCAAATCTCCATCTCGTAGAATGACATTTCTTTAGGGGAATAATAAAGAAGGGTTGATTTCCCCTTTTGCATTTGATCTTTTTAATTAATCCTTTTCCCTTATTTGACCTAGTCTACAAGGGTTGATCAACTCTTCCTTGAATAAATTTTCAATGAATCATTTTCAAACTAATAGAAGAGGTATATGCTAGGGGCATAATGTGCAAGTACCAATCAACCTTTATCTAATGATAATTGTTCCATTTCAAGCAAATTTTTGTCTCATAGAATGGTATATCACTAGGTTAGGAACAAGGAAGGGTTGGTTACAACTTATCGATTCATATTTCCAATTAATCTTTTTTGTTATTTTTCCTACTATGTAAGGGTTGATCGACCCTTCCTTGTATAAATTTTCAATGAAGCCTTTCAAAATCATAAAAGAGGCTTTCACAAGGGCATAATGTGGAAGTGTCACCTAATTCTTCTTGATATAATTGTTATATTCCAATACACTCTACATCTCATTGAATGCTATATATTTAACGATAGAAGAATTAGGTGACTTATGATTAGGTGCCTTATGTCGCCTAATCATACCAATGATGTACTTAGGGAAACTACTTCCAGACCACCAACGATCAATGATTTATGGTTCCCGCTGCACTAGGAAATAATTCCTGATCCAATGCCGAAGAAAAAACCTGAAGTGCTCTTCCCGCCCTCAGTACATCCTGCCCAATCAACATCTGTAAAACCTGATAATGCCACTCCACCACTGCGATCATACAACAACCAATACTACATTGTACCTCTCAAGTATCCAAACACTCAACCATGTGTATCCATGAGGGTTGCTCCTTGAGAATTGTTAGGAAGGAGTCATCTAGGAAATTTCCACTAACCAACTGCCCTATCTTTGGTTTCGAGAGGTGAGTCCCATGAAGTAGTTGATGTTTGAATTTACAACAAAGTAGATAGAAAAGGCCCTTTATAGCCAAAACATATAGGGATGACACCAGAGGGAATCCCTATCTAATTTATTGAAATAGTCCCATTTGTTCATATTTTCTTTTATTAATGAAGAAACAAGCCAATGAATTAGTAAAGCAGGTTTCCAAACTAATTTTGAATCTGAGACTAAGTCCTATGACTTTGAGGTTCGTTTTGATAAGGAGAAATTTCCTTAACCAATTAGAGAGATTGAAATCCTTTCTGTAGGATATGGTCAAGACCTATTTAGCAACAAGCACACTCTTCGGAGTGGATAATGCCAAGGTTGGGACCAAAGGTTTGATTGATACTCCTAGATCTTTAAATAATGAATATTCCATGACCATTTCATTTCATATTGAAGGAAAGGTAACATGTTTCATGTATCTATGAAGAGGTGTCTTAGTGGCCATTCTATTAGGCTTCTATCGAGGTGGCTATTGTATGAGGGAGGACACCTAAGACGTATTTCTATGGGCCTCAATATTTCATCACCCTTTGTCTCCTAGTTATAACAACCTCATTTATACCTTCACTCATCACCATAGTGGATTTCATCACTTCTCATGGTAGGTGTTTGGAAAGCCCTCATCCTTCTCTTTATTCTCTTTTCTCGGTGGGCCCCCAATGATTTAGATGGAAGAGTTTGGAAGAGTTATAGTCTAGGCCTATTTGAGTGATTTTTAGTTTATCTTTTGTCTAGAGTCTTGTCTAGAGTTATAATCTAGGCCTATATATAATATATATTATATATTATATATATAATACATTATATCTATAATATCTATAATATATAATATATAATATATATTATATATACAATATATATTATATATTATATATATAATATAAAAAATTAAAAATTAAAAACGAAAATCAAAACCATAGTCCCACTATATCACTTGTGCGCACTCATGCACGCACTCACCACCACAGTCTCACTGCATCACTCGCGCGCAGAGTTGCAAGCTACCACCACCACAGTCCCACAGATTTGGAGCACGGATAGGTGTGGGGAGGAAGGATTTGGAGCACGGAAGGGAGAGGAGGACGGGAGAAGGAGGGTACACGATTTGCAAAGGAGGAGGGTACATGATTTGCAGATGCTAGGGCATGGTCATTTTCATAGGAGGGCACACGATTTGCAGAGGAGGAGGGCACATGATTTGCAGAGGCTAGGGCACAATCATTTGTAGAGGAGGGCACACGATTTGCAGAGGAGGAGGGCACACAATTTGAAGAGGCTAGGGCACGGTCATTTGTAGAGGAGGGCACACAGATTTGCAGAGGAGGAGGGCACACAATTTGAAGAGGCTAGGGCACGGTCATTTGTAGAGGAGGGCACACAGATTTGCAGAGGAGGAGGGCACACAGTTTTTCATCGGAGGAGGGCACACGGCTGGAGGAAATGGTTTGACTTCTTTCTCCTATCTCTTGACTTCTTTCCCCTTAATTGTGGCATGAGAAGAAAAAATCCCCATGGGAGTAGTGTAAGTTAATAACCATTGAATATAGTCCAAAACGAATATTTGAAGAAAGTGTCGAAGAATTTGGGGATAGGGCAACAAGTAAGAATGAAAAATAAATCTAGCAGCTCTTCCCCAATTTCATAGAATGATCACTGAGGTCCTAGACACTTTTATCCTTGAATTTGAATCCCTTTGCAACACTTATGAATATAATAATTATTCCCAGCTGAGAATTTTCCCCTCTACTTTGAAGGAAATATCCCTCAAATGGTTCATAGGTCTAGATATACATAATATTTAGACGTTGGAAACTATGAAGAATCTTTTTATAGAGAAATACACTGAATATTGAAAATATGGAGACTTAAGAGATTAACTATTCCAAATGACTTATAAAGGACAAACCATTAGAGGACTATGTTAAGATATTTCACTTTGGTTAAAAGAGATCTATCGATTGCTCAATTGACAAAAAATCTCCTAAGACAATTCTCCCTAATACGTGATTCATGGGCCCTAATTGTGTATCCATTATGATCACTGACACAATATTAACAAGGATGATTATAGGCCCAACTTCAAATATTGAGAACAACAAGAATGATCCTTGGGGCCTAAGCCATGAATTGACGATGAAGATCTAAGGATTTAGTCCCTAATACATGATTCATGGGCCCTAATTGTGTATCGATTATGATCACTGGCAAAATCTTAACACTTTAGACATTGTCTAATATATACTACCTTAATATCATATACAATCACACAAATCCTTTAACAATATCAACGTAATAATGCCAATGAACACTAGGATCAATACTAATCCCATTATTAGCACACACATGACATTATAGTGTGTCAATCATAGGATATATAAGCCAAATGGTCCAAAGCATATAGTTCCAAATCATGTATCTTGAATTATAACACATACAAGACACCTTTCCATTCTAACACAATGTAGGGTCCATTCTAACACAATGTAGGGTCCAAGGCTAAGTCTCGAGCTAAAAAATAGGTTAGGGAGGGAAGTAGCTAACCATTTGTTGGGCCTTTAGAGTAGGGAAGACCCCTAGTTTTTTTTCCAAATGATCATTCACTCAATTAGTTCTGGAGGGGTCATGGGTGACAAAAAACAACAAGCTTTAAAAAGAATGTGTGCAATTTACAAACCAGATGTCTTGCTTCTCCAAGAAATTGTGTGTGTTGGCTCTAAAGCTGCAGAATTTTTGTCTTCCTTTCTGAAAGAATGAAATTTTTTTTGGTGGATTTTGAAGAAATTTTAGGAGGGTTAGTCTTAAGGTGGAATGCCAATATAGTTGCAATGTCCTCCAATGTATTAAATGCATGTATTGAGATTGAAGTCGGGTCTATAGAATTAGGGAAGGTGTATAAAATTATTAACCAGGCTTATTAGAGATGGAAATATTGGTGAAATATGGAAATCATTAGGTTATTTTCCAGGCTTATTGACGAGGAAACGAAGGTAGGTATATAAGCACAAGTGGAAAAGGATGGAATAAAATTAGTATTAAACTCCTTCAAAGGAGCCAAAATCCTTGGTATTAAACTCCTTCAAAGGAGCCAAAAGCCTTGGTATTAAACTCCTTCAAAGGAGCCTTGGTATTAAATTAGTATGAAGAACATTTTGGTTTTTTATACAATAGAAAAATCCATGATGTAGTGGGATCAACCCAAGAAGGACTACACACAAATAAAACCCAGAAACCACCTATTGTTGTCATGAAGTTGGACCTTGAAAAAGCATATGACAAAGTGAACTAGTTATGCCTTAGATTGTTATTGCTCCATCTTAGAATGAATCTACATACAATAGAATGGATTATGGGGTGTCTTTCATCAACTTCCTTTACAGTTCTTATAAATGGTTCCCCCTCTAGTTTTTTAAATTCATATTGAGGCCTATGAAAACAATGCCCTTTATCTTCTTTTCTCTTTTTATTAGTAGCCAAATGATTAAGTAATGTGATCAAAGATGCTAGGAGAACAAGGTTAGTAAAGGGAATAAAAAATTATAATTCATTGGTCATTTCACATCTACTCTTTGTATATGACATAATGACTTTTAGACATGGATATTTAAGGGAAATTATAAGCATTAAGGAGATTTTGGGAATCTATTGTAAAGTTACAAGTATGGAGATTAGTTTGAGGAAGTCTTATATGGTGTTTAATGAATTAGCTAAAGAAGAAAGATTCCAAATTGCAAATATTCTTCCTATGAATTAGTTGGAGACAAATGCATTGAATGCATTTTCTACTAAGGGCAACCACAACCTCAGTCCCTTTCCCTTGTCATGATTTACCATCAATTCAAATATGCCAAGTATACCTATCCATCCTCAATCAAACATTTAAATTACTAGTTGACAAGCACCTTAAACTATCATGCTCTTACCAAGCCAATTGTGCCTCCAGATCATAATGAAAGCATCATCATGGAAGATAAGCAATCACACCTTATAATTTTTGCATCTAGTATGCTCATTCTTCATCATAGACATATTTCTCCAAGTTTAAGATACTTTAGGGTTCACGCACATGAAAAATTTGACTTGTTAAATCAAGCTCGAAGGCTCTGTTATGTAATTATTTCAAGATTACTAAACACAAATACATTTCCCAATTATGAATATTTTTATTTTCTCCTCTAAAATAGATTTCCAATGCCTATACTCTCGTCCCATTATGAGTTTGTAATTGAAAGTTACCTCACCTAGAAGTTAAACAACTCATGCATTTTTTGTGCTTTTGTTGGTGCAATTCAACACCACAGACCATCTTCCATCACCAGTGGACGAAAATTGGGAGAACTAGATTTTTTTTTTTGTATTGGTCGTTAATGATATTCTTATATGTGAATGCTCAACAACCTTTGTCTCGGTAATTTGTTGTTCCAGACAACTTATTCATCCTTTTGAAGATGAGAACTTGCCTCATTTGGCACTTTGTCCATTACCATAAAATATGGTGAAAATCCATATATTTCAAACTACAAAGATTCGAGAAATTTTCACTTGGACAAAGTTATCCAAATTACTAAGGAGATGAAATGTTTGCTTGGATAAATTTTCCTGATTTGTAGTTTTAGGTCCCTTTCCTTCAAATACAATTTCTAAAAATGTCAAAAAGTGTCACAAAATAGTGATTTTGGCCCCATTTTGTCTATTTCACTAAGAATCCCTTGGAATCTATCCAAATTATTTTATGGGCTTTCTTGTGTTCATCGATAGTCCTTGTCTAGATTTCATCATGAATGGAATTGTTGGCAGAAAGTACAATATTGTCATCTAAAAAATGCATTGTGTCAATTTTCAGGAATTCAGTGCCAAATACACAAACTTGAGCTCAAGGAAATTTTCATAGACAACTTTGACACAAAATTCCATGTGAAATTTCAGCTCCATCTGAGTTTGTATGCTCAAGTTATGCCCAAAATAAGGTTTTGGTTACTATATATTTTTTGCTATGTGCAAACATTTATTCATCGACATGGGTCGAAGGCCTCTCTCACATGAAATAATTGATTTATTTTGAAGAAAATCATATTCTCATTCCTTGATCCACCTTTGATCTAAGGTTATTCTCATTCATTTCACGTCATCGACTCTATTGGTAAGACATCTTTCTAGCATCAAACACCTTTTAAAATATCGTCCCTCTTCTTCACTATTGGACCTTCCTTCAAACATTGCTCGTTGAGCCTGCTTCCAACTTTGAACACCCAACCTATTCGAACCAAGTCATTAGGCTCTTTTGCATCATTGACCAACATTTGAAATTCACGGCCAATCAAAACTTTCAGTTAATTTTGAATTTTTCCCCCTTTTCAAAGACTAAGTTGATTTGAAACTTCCACCCCTTTTGAGACTTCAACCATTGTTCAAAATTAAGGCCATCAGGACTATTTCCATGTATTTCATCGGTTATTGGCCACTTTTTAAACTATTCCCAACATCCATACTTCGAACTTAACTCCATTGGAAACTCTAAAACATCACCCATCATGCAAATTCAAACTTTGTGCCATTGGCCCTCTTATAAACTTCAAGGCATATATGGACAAAGTCATTAGGCCTCTTCCAATATTTGGACCATGTTTGAACATTAGGGCCAAATTTACTTCAACCCATTCTTGAACTTTGGGCCATTACAAAATTTTAAGCATTTCTCCAACTTTGGCCCACTTCTAAACTTCAAGGCATTTTGGAATATCGATCTGTTTTTGAATTTAAGCCCCTTGAGCCATTCCGAAACATTGGTCATCGAGCAATTTTAAAACTTTAGGCCATCGACACTTTTTTGAACTTCAATCCATCCTACCACTTTTTAAAATTCATCTAATAACAATACTTTGAACGTAAGCCCCCTGAGCATTCTGAAACAAGGATAATGGGCCACTTCGGTATGGGGGCATTGAGCCATTTCAAAAGATTGGGCTTCTTATGAACTTTTTCAAAACTTAATAGGAAGGCCATGATTTCAGCACTTAGACCTGCAACTTTACGCAAATTTATGCAACATGCAACTTTATGCAACAATGCAACTTGGCAATCCTTCTTTCCCTGACCATGGACAAGACCTAAGTTCCATACATGGTGTGAAAAAATTGTGAATGATACCCATATCCCACCCAAGCACCATAGTCTATTAAATAGGATAGATGTGTTGGTTTGAGGCCTTGGTAATGGCCAATGAGCCAAATAAAATATGTTTAGGACCTAAGGCCCTTTTTTTCATCTCTAGTCATGGTACACACCTTGAGACCTATTCTTATTATGAAAACGTACCAATGGTTCCAAATGCAACTATATTGCAACTATATGACATATAGGTGTGCCAATTTCAACTTTATGCAACTAAATGCAACTATATTGCAACTTATGCAACTATATTGCAACTATATTCTCAAATGTTGGTGAGTGGTCAAATGCAACTATATTGCAACTATATGCAACTATATTGCAACTTATGCAACTATATGCAACTTATGCAACTATATGCAACTTATGAAACTATATTGCAACAATTTCGTATGCAACTATGCAACATGCAACTTATGCAACTTCAGCAACTTTATGGAACTTATGCAACTTTACGCAACTTTATGCAACTTTACGCAACCTATGAAACTATGCAACTATATGCAACTTATGCAACTATATGATAGATAGGTGTGGCAATTTCAACTTTATGCAACTAAATGCAACTATATGCAACTATGTTGGTACTATATTGCAACTTATGCAACTATATGCAACTATATGCAATTTATGCAACTATATTGCAACTTATGCAACTATATTGCAACTTATGCAACTATATTGCAACTATATGCAGCTATATTGCAACAATTTCGTATGCAACTATATGCAACTATGAAACTTTTGCAACTTATGCAACTATATTGCAACTTATGCAACTTTACACAACTTTATTGCAACTTATGCAACTATATTGCAACTTATGCAACTATATGCAACTATATTTCAACTTATGCAACTATATGCAACTTATGAAACTATATGCAACTATATTGCAACTATATGCAACTAGGTGTGGCAATTTCAACTTTATGCAACTATATGATGGACAGGTGTGGAAATTTCAACTTTATGCTACTAAATGAAACTGTATGCAACTGTGTTGGTACCAAAAACGTATATTGGCACGATAACTTATCTTCTTGTTTTAATGAGTGTAGGTACCACCAAATAGGTATCTGTCGGATCTATCTTCCTCGAGTGATGATCAAGATATAGTAAGAGAGGTTGAAAGTGAGACGTGTTGTACTAGATCTACCGGTTCTAGATCAACTATATGCAACTATGCAACATGCAACTTATGCAACTTAAGAAACTTTATGGAACTTATGCAACTTTACACAACTTTATGCAACTTATGCAACAATGCAACTTATGCAACTATATGCAACTATATGCAACTTATGCAACTATGCAACTATATGCAACTACATGACGGATAGGTGTGGCAATTTCAACTTTATGCAACTAAATGCAACTATATGCAACTGTGTTGGTACTATATTGCAACTTATGCAACTATATGCAACTTATGCAACTATATTGCAACTTATGCAACTTATGCAACTATAATGCAACTATATGCAACCATATTGCAACAATTTCGTATGCAACTATATGCAACTATGCAACATGCAACTTAAGCAACTTTATGGAACTTATGCAACTTTACACAACTTTATTGCAACTTATGCAACTATATTGCAACTTATGCCACTTATGCAACTATATTGCAACTATATGCAACTAGGTTTGACAATTTCAACTTTATGCAACTATATGACGGATAGGTGTGGTAATTTCCACTTTATGCAACTAAATGAAACTATATGCAACTGTGTTGGTACCAAAAACATATATTGGCATGAAAAATTATCTTCTTGTTTTAACGAGTGTAGGTACCACCAAATAGGTATCTGTCGGATCTATCTTCCTCAAGTGATGATCAAGATATAGTAAGAGAGGTTGAAAGTGAGACGTGTTGTACTAGATCTACCGGTTCTAGATCAACTAGGTTGGAAAAGGTAAGGAAAATATTTCGTACCCGCATGCAATTTTTTATTGCCAACGGAGGGTCGTGTAATTATGATGCTGAGAGCATAGGTGACATTGAGTTTCCCTTGAGGTATAAACATCTAGTGCAACGATGGGTACCTAAGGAGCTACCTAAAGTGGACACAGATTTCTTCATCGGTGGGAGGATGTATCGCATTGCTCCTTCGTCCTTACATGGATTGGGGTTATTTTGCATGGATGGCATAAAGGTCGGCTATGGCACTGTAACTGAATTGATGGAGTATGTTAGACCATTATACAAATAGAATCACTGGTTGATGGTGGTCCGATATACGCAAAGTATGCAGAGATACAAAGTTGCCGCAAATTATATACAACTACTAGATAACAATCAAAATAAAGGGGAAACTATGTATATTGATGGAAGGCCAAAAGATACTAGAAACATTGCGGGCTTTATAAATAGTACACGACCAGTGGAAACAACTAAGAAACCGAATTGCATATTTGAGGCACGCGAAAGAAATCGTATATTTGTATGTGCAACAAAAACAATAGTTCCAGGTGAAGAGTTGTTGATCAATTACAACTTAAATCGAATAGATGGAGAGGGTGACCGTGGAAAGGCACCCACTTCACCTCAACAGGTAAATGTTAAATACACTAAAAACTTATGACTACAACAACTAAATTTCAGAAATTTCATTTTTTTTTTTTTCTGATATTACTCCAATAGTTCATTTTTTAAATGTTACAGGTGAATTTCATAACTTTTGTTGATTGATTTATTGTGTCAACTTCTGTCCAGGGTGACCGTGTCCGAGTTTCACTCGCTACATCTCTCTAGGGTGACCATGGAAAGGCACCCGCAGTGCCTCACCAAGTAAATGTTAAATACATTAACAACTTATGACTACAACAACTAAATTTCTGAAATTTCATTATTTTTTTTGTGATGTTACTCCAATATTTCATTTTTTAAATGTTACAGGTGAATTTCATAACTTTTGTTAATTGATTTATTGTGTCAACTTCTGTCCAGGGTGACCGTGTCCAAGTTTCACCCACTACATCTCTCCAGGGTGACCGTGGAAAGGCACCCGCAGTGCCTCACCAGGTAAATGTTAAATACAGTAACAACTTATGACTACAACAACTAAATTTTTGAAATTTTGTTATTGTTTTTCTGATATTACTGCAATATTTCATTTTTTTAATGTTAGAGGTGAATTTCATAACTTTTGTTGATTGATTTATTGTGTCAACATTTTTCCAAGCTCCCACAGAGGATATTGATGATGATGAAATATATTATTTGACACACCCAATGACAACTGTAATGAAGGCCTTGAAGAAGGCTAACATGGAATATCTAGGTTTGATTACCAAAAGACCCCTGACACAGGAGGACAGGGAAAGAATTGTAGAGCTACAAACTACAATAACTAATTTTGGGGTAAGTGGCATCTTTACATATTTTTATTAGCTATGACAATTTCATATCCATTTTTTAGTTTTATATTTTGTACATGATCTGATAATTTTTTTTTTTTTCTGTTTGTAGGAGTTTTTAAAACCCGTGCGTGGGGAACCTATCGATCCTACAACTTCTATAGGTAGCAATGAGGGTCCAACACACAAAAAAGGTCAACATAGCAAAGTTCAAGTGAGGCTTTTTGAGCCTCTTGAGGTTCCCCTAGAATCCATTAATGAGTGGGGCAATTTTGACCATCATGACATGCCAGGGCATGATGAGCCTTATCCTGGGACTCCACATGATGACTCCGGAGAGGAACATAGTATAGGTGCACAAGATCTTATTCTTCATGGAGAAGAACGAATTAAAAGCACCAGATCACTAGATGTCACCTTTCTGGTGGATGATGCATGTGTTCCGATAAAGATTCATAAGATTGCAGGTAATTGTCCCATTAATTGATTCATTTTTTTCATGAAATTGAAATGGACATTTGTTGAGATTATTAATTGATTAATGGATAACACGTTACTGCAAGAAACAATGTTTTCTATAGAAACTTACATGACAAAGCA